>JAHRHZ010000058.1:1230499-1240749 GCA_024137785.1 Ginglymostoma cirratum | reverse complement strand
TTCATCAGAAACCCTTCATCTGATGAAGGGTTTAGGCCCGAAACGTCAAGTTTTCCTGCTCCTATGATGCTGCTTGACCTGCTGTGTTCATCCAGCCCCATGCTTGTTATCTCGGGGCTTTGAGAGAGGGATGTTTCTGATTGGTGGGAGAGGTGGCCATCTCATGTTCTTAACCAATAGACTGGCTGGGATGATGGCTCTCTGTGACCACTCTCCAACCCATCACCTTCCCATTCAGACAGTGAGGGTGGATGACAGTGGTTGTGATTTAGAAAAACTGTGTCTCGCGCATTTCCCGCAACTCATCCCTCACACCCCATCCCCGCAATAACAACCAAAAAAGAATCCCCCTTGTCCTCACGTACCACCCCACCAACCTCCGGATCCAACGCATCATCGTCCGACACTTCCGCCATCTGCAATCTGACCCCACCACCAAAGACATTTTTCCCTCCCCACCCTTATCTGCTTTCCGGAGGGACCACTCCCTCCGTGACTCCCTTGTCCGCTCCACACTCCCCTCCTGCCTCACCACACCCGGCGCTTTTCCCTGCAACTGCAGGAAGTGCTACACCTGCCCCCACATCTCCTCCCTCACCCCAATCCCAGGCCCCAAGAAGACTTTCCACATCAAGCAGATGTTCACCTGCACATCTGCCAATGTGGTATACTGCATCCGCTGTACCTGTTGTGGCCTCCTCTACATCGGGGAAACCAAACGGAGGCTTGGGGACCACTTTGCAGAACACCTGCGCTCAGTTCACAACAAACAATTGCACCTCCCCGTCGCGAACCATTTCAACTCCCCCTCCCATTCCTCAGACGACATGTCCGTCCTGGGCCTCCTGCAGTGCCACAATGATGCCACCCGAAAGCTGCAGGAACAGCAAATCATATTCAGCCTGGGAACCCTGCAGCCCAATGGTATCAATGTGGATTTCACAAGCTTCAAAATCTCCCCTCCCCCAACCGCATCCCAAAACCAGCTCAGCTCGTCCCCGCCTCCCTAACCTGTTCTTCTTCTCACCTATCCCCTCCTCCCACCTCAAGCCGCACCCCCATCTCCTATCTACTAACCTCATCCTGCCCCCTTCACCTGTCCATCCTCCCTGGACTGACCCATCCCCTCCCTACCTCCCCACCTACACTCACCTTTACTGGCTCCATCCCCGCCTCTTTGACTTGTTTGTCTCCTCTCCACCTATCCTCTCCTCTATCCATCTTCTATCCGCCTCCCCCTCTCAGCCTTTTTATTTCAGAACTCTCTTCCCCTCCCCCATTTCTGATGAAGGGTCTAGGCCCGAAACGTCAAGCTTTCCTGCTCCTATGATACTGCTTGGCCTGCTGTGTTTATCCAGCTCCACACCTTGTTATCTCGGATTCTCCAGCATCTGCAGTTCCTACTATCTCTGCTTCAATGAATGGTAGTTACACAAATGACTCACTTGTGCTCAAAGCAACTCTGCCTGTGAACTAGTTTACACCCAGGCATAGCTGGGCACGAATGCGGAAAACACCCCAGGCCCTCTCCTTGTGAGAATTCCTGGATTTCATTAGCAGCCAGCTTCCTGCAGGAAGCCTCAGAAGAAGAGGGAATGGGTTCATTTTGATTTTCGACAGCAAATAACTAGCATGATAACTGTGTTCTCAAGATTTTGACTTCTGGCATAAAAACGCTGATCATTAACATGTGTGGATCATTCAACCAGGGTCTTGTAACATGGTGCAACAATTTACATTTTTTTAAACAAATATCCCTTCTTTGAGTGGATTATTGCCACCTGGCGGACAGGATGATAATCTTTTTTTACAAAAATTTAACTCATTCATAGAATGTAGAAAAACACATTGGTTAACAGTTCGAAGTTGATGTTGCACAAAATGTTTAATCCTGTTTTAATACAGTGTGCGGCACTCTGAGGTGCCTCACTGCACTAACAATAACTTGCCACATAGTTAATATTTACAATTTATTGATTTCAAGTTAATAATACAGACCAATGGGTTTTATGATGTTCTACGGTCAGAGGAGTCATGGACTGTGGTGCTTATCTGTTGAGCCTTTGTAATTGCTGTCCCAAGCCCTTGTGCATCCCTCAGCACATAGTTCACAACTCTGGAATGTGCTATAGTGCAAATGGTCATGAACAACTCTTCATGGGATCCCCACAAAGCAGGTAGAGGTCATTCAGCCAATTGTGTCTGCAATGATCCTCTGAAGAGCATCCCACTCTATCGCTGTAACTCCACAATTATCATAGTTAACCAACCTAGCCTGCAAATCCCCGGTCAGTCTGGGCAGTTTTATCATGGCCAATCCACTTAACCTGCACATCTTTGGGCTGTGGGACGAAACTGGAGCACTCCAACACAAGGAGAACATGTAAATGCCACACAGTCAGTCACCCAAGGTTGGAATCAAACCTGGGTCCTTGGTGCAGTGAGGCAGCAGGGCTGACCACTGGGCCACTATGCTGCTCAGTGCAGCTCTTTGTCCTGGAACACCAGAGAGCTTCAGGCAAACCAGAGATTGACCTTTGACTGAATTGATGGACCTCTAGCAACAGTTGATGTTTATCTCGGTGACCATCACTTTCCAGACTGGCTTTGTGAAGGTGCACGTTCCTCAAGGAGGTGGGCTACAGTCTCTTTCCCCATCTCTTCTAAAATGTGGCAAATATACCTGGGGAGTCAGGAGTTCAAATCTGTGATCATTGGTGTTGGGAGGCTATGCTATTGCTGGAACTATACTCCTGGATAATGATTAACTTTTTTCCCCATTCTCTTTCTATTGACTAAGTGTCCATTTTTTGTGTGTCTGTGTTGAAGCATTGCTTTTCCCCTGCAGAAGAGTGGAAGTTTGAAATCCTAAGTGAAATTGAGCACATTAAGAAGCTGCAGAGTGTCTAGAAGCCTCTTCGTTGTCACCATTTGGAGACAGGTCAGCTGCATAAAGCCAGGTACAGCAAAACAAGTCCCTCCTCACCTACTGATTCGTTGTTTATGGGATCTTACTGTGTGCAAATTGTTTGCTGTATTTCCAAAAATCACATACATCTGAAACCTTTTCATTGGCTGTGCATTGTGACATCCTGAGGTGCAACAGTATACAGAGAAAATGCATATCTTTTTTGAAGTCAGGGTGTGAAATGTACTGTTGTTGACTCCTGATTCGTGGCATTCCGAAGGACACTTTTTTTAAAACATAAGTGAGCTGAGACTTTCCATCGGCCAACTGAAAAGTGAAAGAACTGCGGATGCTGTAAATCAGGAACTAAAACAGAAATTGCTGGAGAAGCTCAGCAGGTCCGGCAGCATCTCTGAAGAAAAGAAAAATCAGAATTAACGTTTCGGGTCCGTTATTTCTGAAACGTTAACTCTGATTTTTTTTCTTCACAGATGCTGCTGGACCTGCTGAGCTTCTCCAGCAACGTCTGTTTTTGTTTTATTTTCCATCAGCCTCTGTTTGTTCAGCAGATCAGAGCTCGTTCAGGCAGACACTGGTTCAGAGGTCTGCTCTTTCTTCCCAACTGTTTCCTCCCACCTTTGCAGCACTTTGAAACTCGACAGAATTGCAAAATGACAAGTAGCACAGGTTTGCGATGAGCCCTTTGAATCTAACATAGGATACGTGCAGGTTTGGCACTCCGTGGGTTGCTCAGTCGCTGGAGGGTTACAGCCTGAACTCAAAAAGCAGAGTTCTGAGCAGCCTGGCCCTTGGACAGCAACAGAATGTAGGTGGTGTGGGATGGACAGTGTGGTGCAGGTTAGTGCTGCAGTCTCCACGTCACTATTAGGTTGGATCATGGGGATCTAGAGGAGGTAAGTTTCAGACTCTGTGACTGGGGCTCAGTAGGTTTCATGGAAGAAGATCACAGATCACAGAGATACTGTTGAGGGTCAGATTGGAAGCTTGTGGTCTTTGGGAGATTTCTTTGTGGAGTGAGGGTGCATTTGAGAGGTGAGAATGGGCCAAAAGTTAAGGCTGGGGCCGTTGAGAGATTGGATGGGGGTGTTGGAGAACAGTGAAGTCAGGATTGAGAGTGACGGTGATCGTAGTCAGTGCTTCCAGTCCATTAAGTTCTACAGTGTTTGGAATTGATATCCTGCTGTCAATGAGCACTGCTTTATGCTGCCTGGAGATCAAGCAAGGCCTGAAACCTACTTCAGATGCAGGCAAAGAATGTCTCACAGAGGGAAAGTGTTTGGAAGGATTAGCAGGGCCTATTATTGTGACCTATTGAACCACATCACAAACATTTTTATGCATGGTTCTGAAGTGGGACTTGAACCTGGAGCTGCAGGCTCAGGGGTAGGTACGCTACCTGCTGAACATTCACAAATGCCCCCCAGTAAAGTGTCTATAAAGTGAAATACTGTAGAAACACAATATAAAAGCAATTCAGTTACAGCAGACCCATTTGCCGCAGACATGTATGAGACTTTATGGTTAAACTCCTCAAATTTTCTTGACGACCAGACTGAAGCCCTTCTATCCTGTGGTGGTCGATGGACTGAGCATTACCCAGGGCAGAGGAATTTTGCCAGGTTAGTTAACATGATACTGCTATATGGGAGGAATAACAATCTAAATAGTTGGTGAGCCCCACACTTTCCCAGCTGGTCTATGCTCTGTTGTTGTTATGAATGATATCTTCTTCGGATGTGTACCTGAGGCTGAGATGCTTGCTGTCATAGGCACATGCAGGCCATTTATTTTTGTCATTGTGCTTGGGTTGTGGGCTTGGCTAGAAATGTTGCATCAATTGAGCTTCCTTAAAGAGTGAATGGTTGGTTCTGTCTTTGATCTGCCACAGCGCTCTGCTGGAAGATTTGACTGGGACCTTTTGCTAATCAGTAGCTGGATGGGGGGCAGAGGTCAAGGGGCAGTTTTCTTCTCAATTGTCTGTTCACTACCTTCCAGCTGAGCTGGGGTGATAAGTGGCCATGGGTAAGATGCTTTAACTCGGTTAGGGGGTGTCTCATGGTGTTCCAGCCTTGTGTCTCATATGAACGTACTCAACGAAGGGAGGGAATAGGCCATTTTGTCCCCCTGGCCTACTCTGTCACACAAGTTCATGGTTGATCTGACTGTAATCTCAGCTCCACATTCCCGTCTACCCCAATAATGTTTCACTCATCTCCCCCTGACCCATTTACCAAGAATCTCTCCACCTCTATCCTAAAAAAAAATTCAAAGACTTTGTTTCCGTCATCTTTCGAGGATGGGAGTTTCAAAGCCATGCAACACTCTGATTCTCATCATCTCTGTCTTAAATGGGTGACCTCTTATTTTCAATGGGTGTGTCACTTTAGAGACCTCTTCATGACCTCTAGTTCTAGTTTCTCTCACAAGAGGAGATGTCCACCCTACACCCAACCTTTCACAGGTGCCCCCCACCTCCCAGCTCTCATATGTTTAAATCAAGTCACCTGAACTCCACTGGATACATTTCTCAAGCCTTTCCAACCTTTCCTCATAAGATAACTTACCCATTCCAGGTATTAGTCCAATAAACCTATTTTGAACTGCCTCTGACACAGTTAAGTCCTTCCTTAAATAAAGAGATCAGTAGTTCTGTAGAAGATCACAGAACTTCTGATGTGGCCTTCCCATGATAACTGAAGCATAACGTCCCAACTTTTGCATTCCATTCCCCTTGCGATAAATGAGAACATTGGATTAGCTTTCCTAATTACTTGCTGTACCTGCATACTAAGCTTTTACAATTCATGTACTGGGAGACTTAGATCCCTCTGAATCTCACAGCATTATGATAAGACTTCTTTTATTGTTTCACTGCAAGTTTTACCTCTGTATTTCACTGCTGAGTCCAATCATTGGCTACTTCATTTACTTCCTCCTAATAGGCTTGAACTTGCGGTATAACTTAAGAGAAGATGCTTTCTATCTTTCTTTTAATCTCCAGCTATGAATGAAATTCTCAGGAGGTCACAGTTCTGCATTTCTGTTCCTCGTGTTTCCTTTGATCCTGCAGTTACCAGTCTGGGGGTGGATTGGGAATCCTCACCCTATTGCCACCTAACACTGTCAATATCATCTTGTGACCCAGCCTAATTTTTAATATGTTGACAAGAAAAGTTATTTGTTTTTGCCAGCTCAGTTTGGCACAGATTGGAAAGTGCAGCAGCTTTGTATAAACGAGTGAAAACAATGGAACATAAACATGACGTATTTATCCCTTTGTCCCTATTGTAGCATTCCTGGCTCAATGATACTGATTTTGGTTGAAGACCATCACATTTCCTGGCCTACATCATTGACTGCATCAGAGATAGCCATTGTGTTCATTGTCTAACCCATTATAAAGTTGAATTATTATTGATTCCTAAGACTTAACAAGCAGATGCCCTTTTGTTGAAATATATCATCTTGCCCATCAAGCCTGTCTCTCACATACAATGACAGGGGGGCATGACTAAACACATATGTTTTCCCCTCACTTTCCCACTCTGTCCTATCGAACACAAAGGAAGGCAGTTGTGATAGTCAGAGTCAATCACTTCAGCCCCAGGCTATCACTGCAGGAGTTCCTCAGAGTAGTGTCTGACCTGAGCAGGATGTTTTTACGTAATGTAGCATTGCTTATGTTATTCCTAGAAACTAGGTATGGATATATCATTGTATTGAATCCAACAGACATTTATTATAACTCGTTATTATATTCAAATATTACATTCACAAGCACATAAGTGGCTGGGCTAACATTAAGGGCGTAGCTTATAACAGACGAGCATGCTTCCAGTTAGTGTGTCAGGCTTCAAGTGATCTTAGGGTAAGATAGAGTATGAGAACCTCTATATGCTCTAATGACATTCTATGATATAGTGATGATATCATGAGCATATCTGTTAAAGCTGTACTGACACATTGACCATGAGACATCACATAACAGTGCGATTGATTCAACCATCTTCATCTGCTTCATTAATAACCTTCCCTCCATCATAAGTTCGGAAGTGAGGATGTTCATGATTACACAATGTTCAGCACCATTCCCAACTTCTCAGATCCTTAGCCAAGCCTGAACTGATAAGTAGCAAGTAACATTTGCACTATACCAGTGCCTGGCAATGACCATCTACAACAAGAGAGAATCTCCTTTTGCTGTTCAGTAGCATCATTGTTGTTGAATGCCCTACTATCAACGTCTTGGGGGTTACCTTAAAACCAGAACGTGAATGGGACCAAATATATGAATACAGGTCAGATGCCAGGAATTCTCTGCCATGTAACTCATCTGCTGTCTCCCTTGTGCCTGTCCATTATCTACAGGGCACAACTTAAGAGTGTGATAGAATACTTGACTGAATGGGTGTAGTTCCAACAGCACTGAAAAAGTTCGTCACAAAGCAGCCTTCCTGATTGGCACTTCATTCTGCATTTTCACTCACACCCTTCACCACCGACACACAGTCACTGCAGTGTGTACCATCTGCAGAACGCACCACAGTAACTCACAAAGGCTCCTTCAACAGTTCCTTATCATCCCGCAACCTCGACCATGTGGAAGTACAAGGGCAGCAAGTGCATGGGAACACCATCGCCTGCGTGTTCCTGTCCAAGTGACACATCGTTCTGATTTGGAACCACATTGCCAATCCTTCACTGTCACTGGGTCAAAATTCTGGAACTCCCTAACAGCATTGTGGGTGTCCCATGGATTGCAGCGGTTCAACAAGGCAGCTCACCAGCACCTTCTCAAAGGCAATTGGAGACAGGCAAAGCATGCTAACCTAGTCAGCAATTCCTTCATCCCATGAAGAAATACAGAAAAAGAAAAGGCCAAATTAGCCCATTGTGTCTGTGCCTGCAGTTTAAAAGAGGTATCAGTCCCGAGAATGTACATAATTCTGTTCTGACAAATCCAATTGAGCCTACTTCCACCAGTCTTTCATGAGAACTCATGTTAAAATTAACCCCTTCTGTTAAAGTCCAATCTTCTTGAATATTGGCCCAGTTTATAATATCAGCCATTGTGTGATCCTGAAGCACACTGCAAATCTTTATCTGAGATCCAAGGCACAGCAACAAATCCTTGGATGCATGACATTTCCACAACTTTGCTGTTGTTTGCATTCCCTCTGCCTCAGAAGATTCTCTTTCCAACTTGACTGGTGCCCAACTTTTCCTTAAGCTTTGTGGTGCAGTTAAAGGGGACATCTGCAGTCTGTGTCATTTACACTGTTGTTGTCAGTACTCTCTTTGTTTTGCATTTCTAACAAAACATGTTTGGAGGCAAGGTTGTAAAACACAGTATCGTATTTTAAAATCAGTTACATTTTGTGCATTGCTGGGAGATGTATTGCTTCCTGTAACACAATCCGCTTGTGGTCTTTGATGACAACTTTCTATTGCATGGGCTAGCAAAACCCAAGCCTCTACACGGCTTTGTTTAGTCTACTAAATGCCTGATTCCATCTTGGTGCATCTTGCCTCTTAGAGTCATAGAGCATGGAAGCAGACCTTTCAGTCCAACAGTCCATGCTGAACATAATCTCAGACTAAACTAGTCACGTCCCTGCTCCCAGCCCATATCCCTCCAAACCTTTCCTATTCATGTCCGTATCCAAATGTCTTTTAAATATTGTAATTGTGCCCACATCCACCACTTCCTCAGGAAGTTTATTCCACACGCCAACCACCGTCTGTGTTAAAAATAAATTGGCCCTCATGATGATGGAGGGGCGGCCATTGATGAAGCAGTTGATGGGCCTAGGACACTACCCTGAGGAACTCCTGTAGAGATACCCTGGAAGTTGGGATGATTGACCTCCAACAACCACAACCAGCTTCCTATGGGCCAGGTATGATTCCAACGATTGGACAGTTTACCCTGATACCCATTGATTCCAGTTTTGCTCTGGCTCCTTGATACCACACTTGATCAAATGTGGCCTTGATGTCGAAAGCTGGCACTCTCACTCATGTATGGAATTCAGTTCTTTTTGTCTGTCTGAACCAAGGCCGTAATGAGGTCAGGCGCTGAGATGCCCTGGCGGAAGCCAAACTGGGCATTAGTGAGCAGGTTGTTCCTAAGCAGGTGCAGCTTGATAACACCACTGATCACAGCTTCCATTAGTTTACGAATGATCGATGGGGCAGTAATTGGCCAAGTTGCATATGTCCTACATTTTATGTACAGGATATACTTGGGCAATTTTACACATTGTCGGATAGATCTCAGTGTTGTAACTGTATTGGAACAGGTTGGCTAGGGGAGCGGCATGTTCTGGGAAACAAGTCTTCAGTACTATCGCCAGAATGTTGTCCTAGACCATAGGCTTTGCACTATCTAGTGCCTTCAGTATCATTGCTTGGTTTCACGTAGAGTGAATTGAATTGGCTGAAACTTGTATCTGCGATGCTGGGGATCATTGGAAGAGGCTGAGATGAATCATGCAGTCAGCACTTGGGGCTGAAGATTGTTGTCATTGCTTCAGCTTTATCTTTGCACTGATGTGCAGGGCTCTTCCATCAGTGAGGATGGGGATATTTGTGGAACCTCCTCCTCCAGTGAGTTGTTTAATCATCCATCACCATTCACGGCTGGATGTGGCAGGACTGCAGAGCGTAGATCTGATCTGTTGGTTGTGGGATCACTTAGCTCTGTCCATCACTTGCTGTTTATACTGCTTGTTTATTTATTTATTTACTACCTATTTGAAAAAGCAAGAGATAAAAAACTTGTCAACACTGACAAAAGAACAAATAATTGGTCCTATTGGTTTATAGCTTTGAATATGATCAGAGTTCGGTAACTCAATCACAGAATAGCATCTAGTAAAAGTGCAGTTTATCATTGGCAATCGGTAACCCTGATTTTAATGCTTTTTTTTAAAATGCACCTGTTTTGTTACAAACTACAAATGTCTATTCCTTCTGTGCCGTTAGTAACCAATTCAATACGAGCACATCCACAACTTCTGAGCACGATAATATGTGTGAATGGGTTGCATGATGGAATTGGGTTGGTGCAAGTTCGAGTTCCATTCTGCTCAGTTTCTAGAATCAGAACTGAGCAAGGATCTTTCAGCAGGAAGGAGAGAAAATGAAAGGAACTATTATCCCTCCATCATCATGACTGAAACAATAATTTTAGTTTGATTTGGGGGTATTGTGAATTTTTACTCACTGTATTAATCCCAGTAACTGTAGGCTAGTCAGTTTAACCTGGGTGGTGACAAAGCTTTTAGAAATTATAAACTGAGGAAAAATCAACAGTCAC
>JAHRHZ010000058.1:1176514-1225499 GCA_024137785.1 Ginglymostoma cirratum | reverse complement strand
CTTTCTCTGTGTTGGCTTTTCCATGTGACTGTTGATTTTTCCTCAGTGTATAATTTCTAAAAGCTTTGTCACCACCCAGGTTAAACAGACTAGCCTACAGTTACTGGGATTAATACAGTGAGTAAAAATTCACAATACCCCCAAATCAAACTAAAATTATTGTTTTAGTCATGATGATGTTAAGGTACAGATCAACGAGGATTTAGTTGAAAGGTGAAACAGGCTTCAAAGGTTAAATTACCTACTCCGACATTTCCATGCTTAGCTCTACTGTGTTATTTTATGCTATCATTTCTGCTCCCACTTAATAACATGTTCAATTCAATATACATGGTGGAAAGAGACAGTGGTTAAATTTATATTAACCTAAGTGACTGTTAAGCACATTGTATAGGAATTTTAAACAAATAGGAAAATGTAATTTCTGTTAAAGCTTTCGAATTTTAATTTTATAGAAATTTTAAGCTGCAGGTCCAGGCCAAACCGAGGAATGAGTGTCCATGAGCAGTTATTCAACAAGTTGCCTTTTGATGCTTATGTGAGAGAGACACCCCTTCAACACCACTCCATCTCCTCTCTAAAAGGCGGAGACACTTGAAATCTGCGACAGTGGGGAAACTTCATGGATTGCTTTCCTCACCCAGAGAACTTTCCTACAGCACTGTTACCATCGGGAACAGTGACCTTGGGTATAAAGAAAAGGCCATCACTTCATGAACCAGGGTCACGGTGGAGAAATTGATGCTAATTTATTGTGAGACTTTTAACTTTTCAATGGTTGATATTTGATACTAGGCCCCCCCCAGAAATAGGCAACATAATTTGACTTGTCAATTGTCAGGGTTTGGAAACCTTGTGGAAATTCTTTGGCAGATCATTATATTCATTATATCATTATATTAGGTGATCACATACTCTGGGATATTTTCAGTTTACTTCATTTTTTTTACATGCCAGTATTTCTCCCCTAATTTTCTCCCCTCCCTTGAAAACGTCATTTCCTTACTGGGAAATAGTTCCACGTGCAAAATAGTGGAAGTTACCGTAGTCCACTCTCTAGCTGGAGAGAGATGATTGGTAGCACATTTGTGCTGAGGGTTACCACATATCAGGCCAGGGGTGAGGGCTTCAGAAGTCGGGGGCTTGCATGGTGACCTCAGTCAATACCCACACTGTTGACATCATTCTGCACTGCAAACCAGCCGTCTCAGTTAACCAACCCTATTTATTAGGTTCTTTCCCAGGAGACTGTTGTTCATTTACAAGACTTAGCAGTCAGTCTTTATAGACTGTTGACTCTCAAAAGGCATTATAGTTGTGCTTGATCTGTATCTCATCATCCAATGACCCACACAGATACACACTTCAGATGTTGTTCATTGATTTAAGGAATGAGAATCCTGTGATTTCCCTTTCTAACCAAGAGGCACTCAACTTACTAATGAAATGCTTACAAATTCTTGACTTCAGTCAGCTAACTCAGTGCAAACAGAGGTTGAACCCAGGATCTTTCTGGCCTGTCTGATTCTGTTAGTAACTGGATAAACTTGCTGAGTGTTAGGATAGCTGATTTATTTAATTCACTATGTAAAGAATTTAGATTACAATGTAAATGCAAACTAATAAAGACAGCACTACAGTTCCTTCAGTCCGTTCATGAAAAAAAAAGCCATTTCCCAATCCTAGACAGGGATTGAGAGTGCTGTCTTTCTCCCCCTTGCAATACCATACTCCGTTATGGTGTGAATAACATAGCAGCTTTTAAAGTGTCACTCTTGAATTAGTTACCACAATATTTGTGACAGAGGTGTTGTGCTGAACTGTCTTTTCTTCCACGCACAGAAAAAGCTTCCTTTGCCTTGATTCCAAAAGACAGAATGAGATCAAAAGTTGATCTGTATGGATAATTGTTGCTGGAAACCTGAACTTTACAAATTAGACTGTAAGCTACATTACAAGGAGATTTCATTCCATTTACTTCCTAGTATAATCTCAGATACTAGAAACGGTCACCAGTCTTGATGAAAGCTGAGGCTGACTTATCTTTGGGAACTTGTAAATAACTAGGGTCAAAACCCACTGTCAATGCTCTATCACCCACTCAATGAACCAAGATATCTGTTCCAATTCATGCCAATGGGATTAGTAGAGTCTTCCTTTCAGAATATTAGTGGCACAATATCAATGAAGGAACGTCAGGCAGTGGCAAAATATAGGTAAAAATCTTCAAAACCAAAATAGAAAAATTATCATTCCAGTTCTGAGGAAAGTGAACTCTGATTTCTCTCTACAGATGCTGCCAGATCTACTGAGCTTTTCCAGCAATTTTTGTTTTTGTTTCTGATTTACAGCATCTGCAGTTCTTTAAGTTTTGAAAAATTATCATTACTTGATCCAGCTAAAATCCTCTTCCATTGGGTCCAAGACTCCCGTCATTTCAAGTATGTTAAACAAAAATATATTAGGAATGGCTTCTAATGGCTGTTCATTCCATTTTGCATAACCTGAAGTGCCTGTCTTATCATAAAATATCCACATTAACAGAAAACATATTGAGCTTAGGCCAAGCACCAACTGTCAATAATGAATTTGATGACTTCCAAAATTGCATCCATCTCATTTTCTCAACCTTTTAGTGAGTAGTTGACCACATTGATATATTTGGTGCGTAGATATGTCTGGCATTTAATTCAATGCTGAACACACATCCTCAAGTTAATGGAGATAATAGAATCAGGGGTTATGCTTACAAAGGAACATTCCTGTCTACAAAACCCAGCTCTGTTTTAATAAACAGGGAAACCATATTTCTTCAGCTTGGAATTTAATCCCACTAAATCCAGCCAATGCATTCTTTATTGCGGAATCAACCCGTTTTACAAAAATGGATTAGGCTGACTTAACTGGGGGAGTGGGGGGGAGGTGAAATGCAGCAATTTGGAAGAGTGCACCTGTTTCTAGGACATGCCCAGCTGTACAAATTGTGTCAATCCAGGAACTGGAAGCGAGCTGAGACCAGTGGCAGTGCGTAGAGCGCCTCTCAATCTGAAATTGAATGACACAGACCGGACGTGTACCAAAGATAGGAACAGGAACACACTCATTCACAGTCTATTTATTCCCTGTCTTAGGCTGAATGACTATTTCCATCCACACACATCAGCTGATTGTGAAATGTGTTTGAATCTCCCTCTGGGAATCATAAAACTCTCATGAAACGCCCCACTGGGCGTTTAAATCCTAATTGGGATTTAAAATCTCCACGAGCATCTGATTGATTTAAAATGTGTGCAGCCATACTAGCAGGTGCTATAATATACTGCCAGAAGTCGGATCAGGTTTTACACGTAACAGGCCTACACACTAGGAATGGTAAGTGCAGACAAATGCTTCAATTGATAAATTCCATTTGAATTGACGTGTAATTGTTGCACTTAATGATAAATGCCCTCTGCGTGTATCCTTTTGTCATTAATGTGAAGTTTCCTCACACTCTGTCATCCCTTTCCAGAATGTCAGTGCTGGGCTGTCATAAGATTCACTCAGTGCATTGAATTTGATGCCGGAACCGGTGAATTTTGACACCTGGCCTTTGCCAGTGAGAGGATTAAATGTTTCCTTTGAAAACTATCTGATCCCATCCATTTGTTCACATTATCAATTTAAATCATCAGACACAACCAAGAAACTTGGAATGAAGAACTTTATCTTAGATTATGTTGCAAGGCTAATCTAGGAATAAACACTGAGAGTAATTTCCTCATTGTCGTTAGTGTTGTGCCACAGTGCCACAGAGGAAAATATTAACATAGATCACCAATAGCTTGGTTAAAGGGGTAGGTTTTAAGGAGTTAGTAAGAACTGCCAATGCTGGAGTCAGAGATAACACAGTGTAGAGCTGGAGGAACACAGCAGGCCAGCTGCATCAGAAGATTGGAAAGTTGACGTTTCGGGTTGGGACCGTTCTCCAGAAGGAGTATTGTTATGAAGGTTTCATATTTAATAATTTGAAAAATTGAGTTTGATGGATGTGAATACCTAGATAGGGTTTTCATGTAAAGGGCAATTGCAGATCTTGAAAAGCACATGACTCCAGTTTAATTGCTGACTTTGTTTATCTGATCTCACTTCCCATTGACTGGGAGAGTCCTAATCCTGCTTGGAGATTGTTTGGATTCTCAGCAGGGGAGAAGGCAGCTAAAAGAAAGAAGCTTCCCAGCTCAGCTCTCCTATTTCTGAAAAGCGCTCTTGTTATAGGCCCAAGGCGGTACCAAAAGCCCTGGCCCAGCTGTTCATACTTGAAAAGTTGCTGAAAGAATTTGTCACTATTTCCTGAATGACTGCCCTTCAAAGGTCACCAGTGACAACTGTATGTGTTCAGTGACATTTTGTGTATCAGAATGTCAATGGGCAGCCTTTGTTTGCCTTCAGGAACTAAGATTTATTGGCCAAATATTTTTTAAAGTTGACACTCTGCAGAGAGAAATATGGTTTTATTTTCCTTCGCCTGGTTTGATTTGTATGTTTCATCTCGAGGGATCAAACTTTATAATCTCACATTGCAAACTGTGTCAAGCAATCTTGTGAATTTGTTTTGTAAGAAATCAATTTTCTGATTATGAAAGAAACCCGGTTATTAGTTCTTTTTGTTCGAAATCTAATATAAAGAAAGCATTTGACCAGGCCACATTGGGAACCATATAAAATAATTACATTTGTATTGCAACCTACAGAACCAAAACAAGATAATGCACTCCTCTCCTGTTGTAACAGAGAGATTTAGGGGGTGAACTTGGTAGTTGAGGGGCTTGCTGCCAACGAGTTTGAGTGCTTTAAACTGGAGATACACAGGGAGCCAGAAATGGACAGGTGCAGAGATATCGGGCATTTATATGTCTGAAGGAGATGACAAAGTTAGAGAGCAGGGAGGCCAGGAATATAGAGTTAAGAAGTTGGGACTGTTCTGCTTGGAGAGAAGAAGGCAGAGGGGAGATTTAGTAGAGGGTTTCAAGATATTGAGCGGGCTGGACAGAGTGGGCTAAGCAGTTCTCCTTGTAAAACGAACAAGAATGAGAAGACATAAAATTAAAGTGACGTGTAAACAAAACAAAGGGAATGTGAGAAAAAAAACTTAGGGTCTGGAATATACTGCCTGGAAATGTGGTAGAGGAGGTTCAGTTGAGGCATTAAACTAGGCATTGGATGATCATTTGGATAAAATGGTGTGCAAGGATACAGGGGAAATGGCAAGAGATCGGTGCTAGGTAAGAGAACCAGTGCAGGCACAATGGGCGGAATGGCCTCCTGCACACTAACAATTCTCTGAATCTGTGATAAGACCAGAAGAGGCCTTCTGTGTGGCTCTGTTTTTGGACTGTATTGTTCATTACAAACTGCTACAGGGATATCTCTGTCAAGCTAAATTCTGTTGTTGTTTTGTGCATGGAGTAAAGGGCTAAAACCCTTCAATAACTGAAGGACTCTGTGAACAGTGAGTTGGACTTCTGGGATAGCCAACTGAGAAGAGAGAGTGTGTGCATGTGAGAGATAGAGTTCCTGGATGCAAAACTCTAGTGTTAAGATCCATTAGATCCAGAAGAGTTCTGACTTATGATGTTAGCAACATCTGTGTTGAGCCAGGCACCTAAAACTATGGGATAGTTGGAGGAGTGTTGAAGAGAGACAACCTTCATGGGAGTAAGCAGAAGGCTCAATGAATCTCAATATTTATGTGTATCATTGGAACAGTACTCAGTGCAAAATGCCAATTTTAAAATCCCAATTCTGATAAGTATCAGACCTGTATTTATCAGGGTGGGCACAAAAGGAAGTTTGAGTTAAGAAGTTCAGCTTTGAGTATAACCAACTGTTTGCTTAATTTCTTTAAGATAACGGAGTGTATGAGATAATGTGATGAATGTTCCCAGTTCCAGTTAAAGTGTGGTGATCAGTGAGTTTCATACTGTATGGTTTTCCTCATGCCACAGGGTGAATTTCTCGTGGAATGGTGTGGCAGGCAAGGTGCCAAGCTCTTCTGGTTTCTGTAAACCTGATGCCATATTTAAACTCCAACTGCGCACCTCTTCAGATGCTGCAAATCAGGAATGACCTGTCTAAGTGAGAGGCTCCATCCTGACTGTAGAAAGGCGCGCTGTCTCATTGCTTCCAGGACGGGGCTCTGGTGGTTCTCGAGGACAAGCTGGTGATCAGGATGGCACTGAAGAAGACCACACCGGCAGAACCAGGACGGCCTGGACAGAAATTGAAGTGTAGGCCAGTGCTGTGTTCTGGCAAGGGCAGCCCAGCAAGGCCACAGAACTTCTTCTCCGCTCCAGGGTGGGTGAACACTAGCATCCTCTCCCTCTGCTGTCTCACACACCAAATCCAATACTCTGCCTGACTCTGCCACTGCACACACATCACCAAAAGTTGATGGACTCAGTATTGTTTGCAGCGTGTTCTCTCAATTGCTCTCATCCTCTCAAACTACTACACCTCGTGCCCCTCTGAGCTTCCTAGTCAAGCACTGGAGCCATCTCTCCTACTTATGAAAGACCACGAACTGCTGTTGCATCCACTTCCATTATTCCCAGTCCCTCCCTTGGTGGTCAAGATCACCCACTCCAACAGCGATGTGTCAGCAGCTCCCTTACTGTTGGAGCTTGGCAAACTGACAGCGCTCAGCCCGCTGTTATGTCATTGAACAAGCCCCTTGGCGATACCTCCTGTTTGGCTGCAGTTTCCCTTCCGCCCATTAAAGACTCGTCCCCTTTGAAGTGCATGCGTTGCCGTTTACTTCAGGCACGTATGGCTGTGTAAGCTGCTAGCATGTGCTGAAACTCCGACGTTGATCTAAAATGATGTACGACAGTGACATCTCCATCCCATTCTGAGTGAAACGCACATTCCTTAGTGCTCCCAGCAACTACAAACTGCCTATCTCACCATCTATGCTAAAGAGCAAGCTAAACTGTAGAAGCTGGTAGCCTGTAACTCCGTGTTAGAGTCAGTGTGTGTGCTAAGAATTCCCTGTGAAAGCAGATAGAGACTGGAAACGCACATATAAGTGCTGTACTGAGGGAATGCTAAGAAAACAAGCTATGAGCCATAAGATGCATGTAGACATGTCATGAGCATCCTGTGTAAATAATGGAATCCCTATAGTGTGGAAGCAGGCCATTCAGCCCAAGATGTCCACACCATTTCCCATGGCTAAACCACCTAACCTACACATGTTTGGACTGTGGGAGGAAACCCACACAGACATGGGGAGAATGTGCAAACTCCACACAGACAGTCACCTGAGGCTGGAATCAAACCCAGGTACCTGGTGCTGTGAAGCAGCAATGCTAACCACTGAGCCACTTTGCTGCCCATGTATGAGATGCATGGCAATCCCTGCTCATAAAGTGAGCTGGCAGAAACATGCAAACCCATAGGTGTTTCTCAGCACCTAGGTGAAGGGCAGAGAGGGTGTCTGATTTGACTCGAGAGCAAGTGTGATGATGCGGAGATACGGGTGGTTTCTCAATGCAGAATTACCAGATGCAATATCTAGGAGGACCATGACCATGGAGCATACAGGGATGGTGAGCAGAAGAAGGAGTCATGTGATGGGCTGAATAGAGATTCAAGCTGCCAGGTACCTTCTCTGTTTCCCCTATCGGGAATTTATGCCACCTAAGTTTCTCCATGGAGAACTCAAAGTCGGGTATAAATAGCATGAGGTGGAGTTTTAACAAGATGGAAATGCATGGGAATAATGTAGGTGGTGCTGCGTAATTGTAAGATTCTGAAAGTATCATTTAAGGCTTGAGGGCAAAGTTGAACTGAATTGAATTAAATTTATTGTCACTTGTACTCTAATGACTACAGTGAAATGTTTACAATTAAGGCGTCATATTAGGTACAATGTATCTAGGTTCAGACTCGAGTACAAATTATTAGGGGAAAAAATTAGAAAAATAAAGAAATAAAAAGCCTGGCATTACAGATCATAAGAATAAATTAGAGAATAGAGAAATAAAAACTTCAGAACCAACAGTCCTCCCAACTCAGTCCACGCTCATCAGGCCAGGAGACCACTCTGGAATCACTTGAGGCTGGAAGGATATTTAAGATATTATTTGTCAACATTAAGACCTGATTTTTTTTATTCTCACTCAATTTTGTCACTATTACTCTTGCCACAACAGGGAAGGGATAATTCCACACAGAGTAATTATTAGTATTCATGTTTCATTTTTGTGGAGTCAAATTCTTTTGTTTTGAACAGTGAACCTGTGGCTTCTTTCTTTTAGTTAATGTCTGGGTTTTCAGGTTTCCAAAGACAATTAAAATATTACTCATCTCTACTGAGATCAGACCAAGAAGCCCAGCACATCCTTCCTTTTAAGATAATGATCTAATTCCCTTTTAAGTTGCTTGAATGAATCTGGCGCCACCAGATTCTCAGGCCGTTCATTCCAAATCCTTACCATTTGCTGGTTAAAAAAAAAGTTTTTCCTCACGTTATCATTGCTTCTTTTGCTAATAAAATGTGAGTTTCTTTTTAAATTTCAGGAGGACTTTCATGAAGCAGTGTTACTTTTAAATAACTGTTTGCTCATTATTTTTGATGTTAATGTTTACATTGGAGTGATAGGATAATGGGTAATAGTTATAGGTAATTCTGCCCATTAAGTCTGCTGTTGCCATTGAACAAGATCATGGCTGATCTTTTAGAGTCGGAGAGTCATACAGCATGGAAACAGACCCTTCAGTCCAACCAGTCCATGCCGACCATGTTCCCAAATTAATCTAGTCCCACCAGCCTGCACTTGTCCCATATCCCTCCAAAGATCTCTTATTCATGTACTAATATAAATGTATTTTAAATGTTGTAACTGGAAGCTCATTCTACACACAAACCATTCTGTGTAAATAAAAATTGCTTCTCACATCTTTTTAAATCTTTCTTCTTTTACCTTAAATATATGCCCCCTAATATTGAAATCCCGCACCCTAGGGAAAAGACATCTGCCATTAACCCTATCTATATCCCTTGACCTCCTATGCTCCAGTGGAAAATGTCCCAGCCTACCCAGCCTCTCCTTATAACTCAAATCCTCTGTTCTGTCTTAATATCATTTTTCCCCCATCCCTTGATGTCTTTATTGTCTAAAAATCCACTGGCCTCTCTTGAATATACTTATTGACTGAGCTTCCACTGCCTTCAGTGGCAGGGAACTCCAAAGATTTACCATTCTCACCTTTTACTTTACCCATTTGTACCATCATAGCTCAGTTGGCTGGTTTGCAATGCAGAGTGATGTCAACAGCATAGGTTTAATTCCCACACCAGCTGAGTTCACCAAGAATTTCACACCTCTTCAACCCTGCCCCTCTCCTGAGGCATGGTGACCCTTAGGTTGAACCATTGCCAGCTGTCTCTCTGCAAGGACAGTGCAGAACTATGGGGACTGTGCTTCTTACATTGTGTGTATGGGCTGTACACAGGGGATTTCCGAATAAACATTGGCTTTGACTCCATGCTACAAATGTACAATTGGTAAATTACCCCTTTTGTTGCTGAATCACAGCTGTAGACAGCAGTGACGAAACTGGTTGCAAAGCATTCTGAATTCCTGGGCAAGTACATGACGACAAGCAAGAGCCCAAGGCAAGATTTGGAAACAAAATGCCAACTGTATGTTAGTAAAGCAATTCTTAAAAATGTATGAATGTACATTTGTGTATACTATGTCCTTATTTAAAGTTGTGGCTGCATTCCTGGGAATCACAACTTCAAGTGAAGCATGTCTGCATGAAGCAAGGTTTTTTTTTAATTCACTCATAGGATATGACTGTCACTGGCTGGCCAGCATTTATTGCTCATCCCTACTTGTCCTTGAGAAGGTGATGGTGAGGTGCCTGTTTGAACTACTGCAGTCCACGTAATGTCCTTGGCTAGGGAATTCCAGGATTTTGACCCAGTGACACTGAAGGAACAGCGATATATTTCGAAGTCAGGATGGTGAGTGGCTTGGACAGGAACTTGCAGGTGTGTAGTGTTCCCATGTATCTGCTGCACTTATCCTGCAGTGAGCCTGGGTTTAGAAGATGCGTCCAAGGATCTGCAGTGTATGTTGTACACAGTACACATTGCTGCTACTGAGAGTCAGATGTGGAGGGAGTGGATCATAAAAATCATAGAATCCCTACAGTGTGGAAACAGGCCCTTCGGCCCAACAAGTCCACACCAAACCTCAGAGCATCCCACCCAGACCCATCCCCATATAACCCACCTAAAGCTGCACGTTCCTGAACACTATGGACAATTTAGCATGGCCAATCCACCTAACCTGCACATCTTTGGACTGTGGGAGGAAACCAGAGCACCCAGAGGACACCCATGCAGACAATGTGCAAACTCCACACAGACAGTCGCCTGAGGGTAGAATTGAACCCGGGTCCCTGGCAATGTGAGGCAGCAGTGCTAACCACTGTGCCACCATGCCACCATGCCACCCCAAGTTTGAGGATGTAGTGCTTTGTCCTTGGTGGTGGCAAGTTTCTTGAGTGTTGTTGGGGCTGCACCCATCCAGGCAAGTGGGGAGTATTCCATTACACTCCTGACTTTGTGCCTTGTAGATGGTGGATAAGCTTTCAGGAGTCAGAAGGTGAGTTATATGCTGCCGTATTCCTGGCCTGTTACCTGCTCTTGTAGCCGCTGTGTTTATGTGGTGAGTCCAGTGAAGTTTCTGGTCAATAACAATCCTCAGGATGTTGAGAGTGAGGGATTCACTGATGGTAACACCATTGAATGTCAAGGGACAGTGGTTAGATCATGTTATGTTGGAGATGGTCATTACTTGCCAATTGCATGACAGCAATATTACTTGCCACTTGTCAGCCCAGGCCTGGATATTGTCCACATCTTGTTGCATTTGAATATGGACTGCTTCAGTACCTGATGAATCGCAAATGGTGCAATCATCGATGAACATCCTGAATTTTGACCCTATGGTGGAGGGAAGGTCATTGATGAAGCAGCCAAAGATGATTGGGCCTAGGACACTACCCTGAGGATCTCCTGCAGAGATGCCCTGGAGCTGAGATGACTGACCTCCAACAGCCACCACCATCTTTGTATGCGTCAGGCATAACTCCAACCACCGGAGAGTTTGCCCCCTGATAGCCATTGATTCCAGTTTTGCCAGGGCTCCTTGATGCCACACCTGGTCGAATGTAATCTTGACGTCAAGGGCTGTCACTCTCACCTCCCCGTCACTCTCTGTTTCTCATTGGAATCAATGTTAAAGCCAGTTGTGGGTTCCTGCAGACATGTTTTGCTCAGATGAAGCAAAGTACAGGTTGAATTGCGATGCTATATGTGTGTAATTATCTGAAATAAACTGCAAAATAAATCATAAAATATTAAAGTAGCACTGTATAGTTAGGTGTTTCAGGGCCTTTCTCAGCAGGAAACAGTATAATTTTATACTATGTTGAAATTGTGTAAATTCATAAATGCCTACAAAAATGAAGAAAATAAGTTTTGAAACAAAATACATTTGAAATTATAGTAGAAATATAATATAAATGTAATTACACATAGTGGCTAAATATCCACACTGATCAACTCTGCCATTAGATGGCACCGAGGATTTCGGTGCAAGATGAAAATGGGAGCCAGGACAGAGATGGACAGTGAAGACTTCAAAGGTAAGAACCATGAGAGGGAATTGGGGGCAGGGATTGGTGTATCTGGGAAGAGGTACTAAGGGCGGGGGCAGAAACAGGAGGAAGGCCAGGGAAAATGTGAGGGCGAGCAGAAGTATGGAGAGATGGTCTTGAAAGCAGGCAAGCCACTGAACACAAAGTCTGGCAAGCTAAGCTAAACCTCTCAACGTTAAATGAATATAATGTTATTCATGACATTAAAGTGAAACAAGGTTAACTGAAATTGACTTTAAATGCAGACATATTGTATCAAGAAATATTTTCAATTCATATTGCGTGGAGGCAATCAGGAACACAAGTTGAATTTAGGAGAAAAAATAACAAACAATGCAGGAAGAATAACTCAGTAGATCTGGCACTATGGAGTGAGAAAACTAGAGATAATATTTCAGGTTCATGACATCTTATTAGAATTGGAGCAAGGGATGGGTGGGGAGAGGGAGAAGAAGTAGCTCTGTGATAGGGGGATGACAGAAGTGTACAGGCTACTGCAATAATATATTTTGTGAGTTATTATTTTTCTCTGATGAAGGGTTTAGGCCCGAAACGTCAAGTTTTCCTGCTCCTATGATGCTGCTTGACCTGCTGTGTTCATCCAGCCCCATGCTTGTTATCCTTGATTTCTGATGAAGGGTTTAGGCCCGAAACGTCAAATTTTCCTGCTCCTATGATGCTGCTTGACCTGCTGTGTTCATCCAGCCCCATGCTTGTTATCTCGGATTCTCCAGCATCTGCAGTACCTTTTATCTCTGATATTATTTTTCTCTTCTTGGTTAGGAGGTTTACTCTGCGTATCTACAACTTGACACAAATTATTGTTTGCGTATAGCACGTTTATTTGTCACTCAAAAAGCTTATACTTGATAAGACATGTACTTGAGCGTCCACATGTACAAATTTGCCTGGGCTTGTTGAGAGGCAGAACAGAGAGTGACCAGTTCTGTCCTTCTGCTCTGCCAGCAGTTGATCCCGAGCCAGCTAGCTACCATGTTGGGTCACATTTCCTTATATCCCACTCAATGTTTGTTACCCACAGGATCAGCTCTCGATTGGCCGAAGCTGCCTTCGTGAGGCTTAACAATTGGCCAGTTATCATTTGGCAGCTTTTTCAATGGTCTTACGCAGCTAGTTCAGTGTTCTCTAGCCCTAACCCAACTAACAAGACCACAGTCACATCTCCGCCAGCATCTTGTGATTCCAAGCAACCAGTGCATGTGGCACATTCGTAACATTTAAACAATAACTTTAACTAAATCAATTTAATATCTATTCTCATCTGTTATAGGAAGGATATTATTAAGCTGGTGAGGGTTCAGAGGAGGTTTACCAGGATGTTGACAAGAATGGAGGGTTTGAGTTATAACGAGAGGCTGGATAGGCCGGGACTTTTATCACTGGAGTGTAGGAGGTTGAAGGTTGACTTTATAGAGGTTTGTAAAATCATGAGGGGCATAGATGAGGTGAATCGTAGGTGTCTTTTCCCTAGGATAGAGGGTTTCAATAGTAGGGGCATATTTTTAAGGTGAGAGGAGGAGGATCATGTGTGAAATGAACTGCCAGAGGACGTGGTGGATGCAGGTACGGTTACAATGTTCACACTGTTTAAAATGCATTTAGATAAGTGCATGAATAAGAAATGTTTGGAGGGATTTGGACCAAGCACAGGCAGGTGGGACTAGTTTAATTTGGGATAAATTGGGATTGGCAAACACTAGTTGGACCGAAGGGTTTGTTTCCTGACTTTATAATTCTAGAGTATCATCTTAACAATAGCACAGTTAGATCACATTAATCAAGTCATAGGCTTGGAATCAAGATAGCTGGAGCTTAGGAATTAAAGATCACCTAAACTTTGGTTACTGCAAACAAACATGCCAGTCCTTAGAAGTTAATAGGACTAACAAAATGATCAGAGGTATAGAGAGAGTAGAAAGCCAGAGACTTTTTCCGAGGGTGGAGGTAGCTTTTATGATGGACATAGTTTTAAAGTGAAAGGAGATAGATATCGGGGAGACGTCAGAGGTAGGTTCTTTACTCTGAGTGGTAGGGGCGTGGAATGCATTGCCGGAGAGGGTAGTGGAGTTGGCCTCATTAGGGGCATTTAAGCAGCTATTAGATAGGCATATGGATGGTAGTATAAGGTAGTGGCAGAGGTTAGATAGACCTTAGGTTTAGGGTAAAAGTTCGGCACAACATCATGGGCTGAAGGGCCTGTACTGTGCTGTACTGTTCTGTTCTAATTGAACTCGACATTACAGATTCAGTCTGTCCTACCTGTCTCCACCACCTCCTCCTTCAAACAGTTGTTTCTTTGTCCCAGTTATTTGTTTTGTTATGTGCATCACTTTCCCCTTCACCAGAGGTCATACCATTCACAGGCAATAGGAAAAAGGGGTGGGGATGAATCGTTTACAAGAGATTGAATGGCAGAAGAACGAGTAAAACAGGACTAAAGGGAATGGTGAGATAACGAAGTGTGGAGCTGGATGAACACAGCAGGCCAGGCAGCATCAAAGGAGCAGGAAAGCTGACATTTTGGGCCTGGACCTTTCTTCAGAAAAAAATGGGAATGGTGAAGGGGGCGAGCTTGATTTGTTGGATGTTTCCAGCATTCTGTGCTTTTATGCTGGATTTCCAACACCTGCAGTATTCTGCTTTGAGATTCAAGTTTGGGAATCTTGAATATGGTGTGGGGCTGGATGAACACAGCAGGCCAAGCAGCATCATAGGAACAGGAAAGCTTGACGTTTCGGGCCTAGACCCTTCATCAGTTAAGCTTTCCTGCTCCTATGATGCTGCTTGGCCTGCTGTGTTTATCCAGCCCCACACCTTTTCATCTCGGATTCTCCAGCATCTGCATCTTGGAAATCTTGAATTTGACTGCCACCTAGTGTCAGAGAAATTAAATTACAAGTTTGAGAAGAGATGTGTGTGCAGTGAGGATGCTTTAGGCATTGTAAAACTATTAAAAGTGGTTGGTTCAGATGCTCGGCCATACTTTGATTGAAGTGAACTTTGCAGCATTTTCTCATTCTCACAACACGTGCATGTGTGTGTGTGTGTTTAGGGGTGGCAAGGCAGCTAAAGCAGTTAGCACTGCTGCCTCACAGCACCAGGGACCCAGGTTCAATTCCACCCTTGGGCGACTGTCTGTGTGGAGTTTGCACATTCTTCCCGTGTCTGCGTGGGTTTCCTATGGTTGCTCCAGTTTCCTCCCACACTCCAAAGGTGTGTAGGTTAGGGTGGATTGGCCGTGCTAAATTGCCCATAGTGCTCAGGGATGTGTAGATTAGGTGTGTTTGGGGAGTAGGTCTGGGTGAGATTCTTTGAGGGTCGGCATGGACTTGTTGGGCCGAAGGGCCTGTTCCCACACTGTAGGGATTCTATGATTAACCATGGGGAAATGCAGGGTTATGGGTTGGATCTGGGTGGGATGCTTTTTCAACAGTCAGTGTGGACTTGATGGGCTGAATGGCCTACTACCACACTGTAGGAATTCTGTGAAGTTGCAAAGAATATGAACGAGTATGCTGGCCTGGATATTATGTGCCCCCCACTTTGTGCCATATAGGGAAGATGGGTTTTTAGCCACCCATTGCCAAGCTCGCCCTGATGATTCAGAATCCCTACAGTGTGGAAAGAGGCCGATTGGCTAAATCGAGTGTGCACTGATCCTCTGAAGTGCACCCCACCTAGATCCTGTCCCCCACCGAATTCCTCTGACCCCACATTTAACACAGCTAATCCACCCAACCTGCATGTCTTTGGACTATGGGAGGAAACTGGAGCACCCAGAGGAAACTCCACACAGTCACCCAAGGCAGGATCGAACCTAGGTCCTTGGTGCTGTGAGGCAGCAATGCTGCCCACTGAGCCACCATGCAGCCCACTTGGTAGACACTGATATCAGCAGCCCATCCACCTTGTGTAAAATAATTAAGAGTTGATTAAAAAGACCAATGTTACACTGCCTGCACCGTGACACGATTGGCACGGACAGCTGGACAGGAGTGAGTAATCCTTTCTTTCGAACTGTCTAAAGGAGGAAAGAGTGGGGTACTATCATGGAAGGTGCTGCCTGACAAGACAGCAACCACCCCCATGGTGTGAAACCCACTCCACTAGCCCTCTCTGAAAGGTACCATGATCTCCTACCCCAGTCTAAAGTTTTCAGAACGACCTTCCCATGGAATCCCTGGATCCTTCCTCCTGGGTCTGCCAGGAATCCTGGCTGTACCCACTGCACACCCCATAATTTACAGCCCATTGATCTAGAGTCAGACAGAATGCAGCACAGAAGGTGGCCGTTCAGCTGCATTCAGTCAGTTGCATTTCTCCAACTATCCTGTAATCCTGCATGTTTATTCCCGTTTAGTGCAACCATCATCTCCTGCTATACCACCTCTCATCTGGCTGCGGGTTTCATGTCGAATCACCTGCTATGCAGAGGAATTCTTCACCTCACCTTTTGCCTAAAATAGTGTGTTTCTCATGCCATCAACTAATTGGGTGAGCTTTCATCTATTTACCTTTGCTAGACCTGTGCGCCTCAACCTAACTTTGTAGCAAAAAATCGTTTGTCCCTGGCACCATTCTGGAAATTTCCTCTGTACCCTCTCAAACAGTATGACACGCTTCCTGAAGAGAATGAAGATGGTGCATGGTGTGTGCGCGTGTGTATAGGGGTATGAAATCATGCCATATTTCTGAGTAATTTCTGACACCACTATCTTAATGTGTCTCGAAATAGGCTCAGGAGGGCTGCCTTCACTCAGCAGGAGGCATACATAATGTCCAATTATGCTAAGGTTATGTCCAAGTGTGTTGAAACCCAGAGGTGAGATTTCATCTTGAGCAGATGCAATGATGGTTTCATAAAGGAGCCAGCATCACAGACTTGAGAGGATAATCTCAAGTTGGGCAACATGTTTTAAATGGGGAAAAAATATTTAGAGCAAAAAACATCGAGGATGGCTTTTAACCTCATCCATATTCCTTGCCCTGCTTATTTCTGTCCTTTGCAACTCTCATCTTGCCTAGTGCCTGGAAGTTTGACAGTTCACTCCTTTGCCATGTATGCTTGAGAGGGTCGAACAGATGCAGGGAACGCACAGTGCACATTCAGAGCTGGAAAAGCAGCAAGTTCTGCGTGATTTGCAGGAAAATGGCTGCACTCTGAAAAAATGAGGAGTCAGCATACTGGCCTGAATTTTCAAGGAATGATGTTTGTGCCTGCAACCAACAGGGGAAGCGTGTGCAATTTAACTGAGCAGTGCCCACCATAATCGATGGTGAGATGATAGAAATACTTAGAATGTTAGTGAATGTGAGGGTTGGGGTGGAAGGAATCAGAGGAAGGGGGGTTTGAAATGCTGTGACTGTATCATTTCAAAATATGGAAGAGGACTGACAGCAAGCATATCTTTACTGCCTGGTCGGATTATTGGAACCTGCAACAGGACCAACGTGACCAGACAAGGTAAACACGGGAAGGATGTTCCCAATGACCAGAAACTCCAGAACCAGGGGTCATGGTCCAGGCATACAGGAGTGAGATGAGGAGAAATGTTTTCACCCAGACAGTGGTGAGCCTGTGAAATTTTCTGCCACAGAAAGTGGTTAAGGCCAAAATACTGAATGTTTTCAAGAGGGAGTTAGATATAGCCTGAAGGACTAAAAGGAATAAAGGGTGCAGGGAGAAAGTGAGAAGATGGTATTGAATTGGATGATCAGCCTTGATCATATTGAACAGTGGAGCAGGCTCAAAAACCCTTGTTTTCTATGGCAGTGATAGAATGGACATTCACAATGCTTACCAGCTCTCTCTAAACCTACACTAACAATTGTTTGAGCTCCAGAAGGGAACATTAGAACACACGATGTTGTGCCGAATTTTTACCCTAAACCTAAGGTCTATCTAACCTCCACCCCTACCTTATACTATCATCCATATGCCTATCTAATAGCCACTTAAATGCCCCTAATGAGGCCGACTCCACTAGCCCCTCCGGGGATGCATTCCACACCCCTACCACTCTGAGTAAAGAACCTACCTCTGACGTCTCCCCTATATCTACCTCCACTCACTTTAAAACTATGCCCCTCATAATGGCTACCTCCACCCTAGGAAAAAGTCTCTGGCTTTCCACTGTATCTATACCTCTGATCATTTTGTACATCTCTGTCAAGTCACCTCTCATCCTTCGTCGTTCTAAAGACAAAAGCCCCAGCTCTCTCAACCTTTCCTCGTAAGACCTTCCCTCCATTCCAGGCAACATTCTGGTAAATCTCCTCTGCACCTTTTCCAACGCTTCCACATCCTTCCTATAATGAGGTGACCAGAACTGGACACGATACTCCAGATGTGGCCGAACTAGGCTTTTGTATAGCTGGAGCATAACTTCACGGCTCTTGAACTCAATCCCTCTGTTAATGAAAGCTAACACACCATACGCCTTCTTAACAACTCCATCCACCTGGGTGGCAGCTTTCAGGGAACTGTGGACACGAACCCCAAGATCCCTCTGCTCCTCCACACTGCCAAGAATCTTTCTGTTAACCCTGTATTCTGCTTTCAAATTTGTCCTTCCAAAATGAATCACCTCACATTTTTCAGGGTTAAACTCCATCTGCCACTTCTCAGCCCAGCTCTGCATCCTATCAATGCCCCTTTGTAATCTAGACCAGCCCTCCGCACTACTTGACCCACCTTTGTATTGTCCACGAACTTACTAATCCACCCTTCCACTCCTTCATCCAAATCATTCACAAAAATCACAAGTAGAGGAGGACCCAGAATAAATCCTTGTGGTACACCACTCGTAACTGAGCACCATTTTGAATATAAATAGAGAATGATACTATTGCCTGAGACTGTGTACAACTTTACAGTGGCATTCGGTTGGGATGAGCTGATTTTTAAATGGACAACAGACCTGCCAGAGATCCTGGACTCCAGTGGGTGACCTGCCTAGCTCTGCTAAAATCATATGGATGCAACTGGCACCAAAATGGTTCAAGCTTCCATGCGACAGTGTAAGGCTGACTCAACCTATCGTCTGGAATCAGAACCTATCCCAATATCGTTAACACCCAGAGTGTTTATTTTGCCATATTTTAATGTTCACCCAGCCAGAAGTGCTTTACCCAAAGCTTCTTGAAATGCTATCTTGGCAGGTTTTGTTGACAGTGTTTTGCGATCGCCTTCCACTCTCAAGGGTAGAGTGAGAAGGCAGGTCCCTTTTCTACTTTAACCAGATCAGAAATCAAATCAAACCTCCCCCACAGGTTGACCATACGTCAACCATTTGCTTTTCAATAATTTTTTTTTATGCTGACACTAACTGGCAGAAAATAGATGGTTCTTTTTAGCTGAAAAATTAAACAAAGTATTCACAATGGTGAAACTTCATGTTTCAAAAGGACACGTATCCAGAGTATTTCAGCACAGGAATGTTTTATGAATGAAATCTGGTGGAGGTTACAATGAAGTTGCTCATAGCTTGTTTACGATTTGAACTTTCAGACGTGCTGGCTCAATGATATGTTGGATTCTGCCCCAAGATCTCAAATTGTATGTGCACAGGTAGCCGTGCTTGAGTTCTGTCTATTTAAACAAACCTTGGCTAAATTTACAAACTCTCCAAGAGGGCCAAAGGAACATTGGAGAGCCAGGTGCTAAAAACCCAAGCAGTGCAGGATCATTGCTCCCAGTGTGGTTTCTGCCAATCTGTTCCCTGCTCTAGTTTCCATCCAACTGAGTTGGGCTGATCATGCAGCTAGAATGCCTGTTGCTTTCTTACTGAAGCAAATCTTCCATGGAGAGCTTGAGTTTATGAATTCTCATAATGGTCAAAGGACAATCAGAGCTTTGGTTAGTTGTCTATATGTTGAGTTTGAAAAATGTGACCAGGATCTCTGCACCACTATCAAAATAAGGAACTCACCTCCTTTGATAGCAAGCTGATATCAATGATACAGGGAAAATGTACAAGGAAATCCTGACCAATAACTAATTCAGAGTTCAATCATCTGCATTATTGTGGCTTAGTTGCAGCAGAAGCTTCCAGTTGCAAATTGGTTATAAGTAGTGACATCCATACTCACCAGAACCCAAAGTGAACACTCTAGATGACAAACACAGTCATCCTCGCTTCAAAGGAGGAGCAAGACTGGATCCAATTCAAAGGTGTACAGTATCTTGTATTACCATGAAGCAAAAGGTACCAGATAGCAAGGTTAAAATTGTTACTCGAGCACAAAGTACCCAGCTAAAAATAACAAACAAGGATCATTAGCTGAATCCTGTGTGCCTCCTTCCCCATGGAATTTTATTCACCCATTTGTTAAATGTCACAGATGAATGAAGTTGCATTCTTAGATTGATCCCCAATATAAATATGAAGAAAATAATGAACAGCAGATATAGTCAAACAGCTCTATCAACAACTTTTATTTATATAGCACCTTTAATGTATTAAAACATTTCATTTCCTTTACACATTCAGAATAAAGCATAACACAAAGATATTAAGGTAAATAGGCACAAACTTGATTGCAGAAATAAATTTCAAGGAGCCCTTTAAAAGAGGAAAGGTATTGAGCTACTGAGGTTCAGAGAGGGATTTGTGAGGGGCTGTTGTTGTGCAGTGGTAGTACCCCTATCTAAAAACCAGGAAGCCTGAGTTCAAGTCCCACCTGCTCCAGAACTGTGTAATAACATTGCTGAGCAGATTGATTAGAAAATAGGTTTTTAAAAAAAGGGATTTCCAGAATATAGGTCATAGCTAACAATGGTGCAACATCTAACTTCGATGGCCTTCAAGAATTCAGCATTAACTGAGTGCAGATGTTCTGGAGGGCTTGAGGACAGGTCAGAAGACCAAGTTAGTATTCCAAAAAAAAGATGAAAACTTTATAATTTGGATGTTGCTTAACCAGAAGTCAGGTCGAAATAAGTGCTGTTAGTAGTAGTAGGAAGCTCATTTCTGGGTCAGAGGCACCAAGTTTGCAAACTGTCTAGTACTATCTCAGAAAAGCTTGCCCAGGACCACTGCATCACCGTATCATTGATAGGGTTGAAGTGGGTGGCTAGAGAGGAGGGAACGAAGATAACAACTCAGTCTTTCCCCAAATTCTTAATTAGAAATTGCTGCTTATCCAGTACTAGATTCAGTATAAGCAGTCTGATCATTTACAGACATTGGAGGAGTTAAAAAAAGACAGTGGGGAGGTAGACTCTGCTGTTTTCACTTTGTGTGAAAACTAACGCTGTGTTTTATGGAGGTCCATAGCAGTTACTAGATGCAACTAGAGAATGGAAGGAGGCAAATGCAGGCTCACTGAATTGGATTATGGTGAGCAAATGTTTGAAGAGAAGGGCGTGGTGCATTTTCAAAGGTTGCTGACCAGTTCAGAAGGTCAAAATGTGATAGTCAGTCACAATGGATGTCATTTGTTATTTTGATAAGAGCCATTTTGGGCTGTATTATATTTAAGTTTTTGCCCTTCTTGATCTACTGTATAACAGGATTGCAGTGCAATTATATCTAGCTGTGAACTGCGCTAAGTATTAACTCTGTCTGATTGCTGTTCACATCAAGTACAGATTGTTAAAAAAACATGGAGGCACTTTCTAAAGATTTCAGCCTCTGGAATAAATCCAACAGTCTAATAGATTTGGTTATATATAAAGCCCTTCTTGTTTCTGTACAATCAATGACAGATAAATTCTGTACCCAAGGATCAGAGGATCCTACCTAGTTTTAAAAAGGGTAACTATTTGAAAAGATGACGCCTTGAAACTTACTGCCAAGATGACTTTCACTGATGGCTAATGGGATTATCCACCCATTTGTATCTAAAGTAGGCACATGGACAGTCAGAATAAATCTGATTCTAAGAATTCAAACCTGGAGCTCTGCAAGAAGATGAGAACAGTTGGGCATTGAAAACATGTCCACAGTCTTTGGAGAGAAAAGGGAAGTTGAAGATGGAGCAGTCGTTTTTAAGGACAGGGAGTCGGGGTGGGGAGATCAAAACTTGTTTTCTTTGATAATGAGGATTAGAGTAGTTGTGAAAAAGAGAACGTGAACAATTAATATTGGCAAGAATGGGAAACGGGAAAGGTGATTGCTCAGTAGTTTTGTAGGAATAGGACTGAGGAACATTCATCTTTGGGAGAAAACAGGCTCAGAGACGACAAGAGAAAAGATTGGAATGAGAGGAAGATGCAACTTTACAGCTAAGTCAAAGGGGAAATACTACAATAAGACTGACACAGTAATCCAAGGGAAGGGAAGAAGGTAGCGGAGGCAACTGATTGGTCAGTCTCAATCTTAATGACAAGGAAGAGGGCAAATATCTCACAGTCCTTTTAGTGGACCAACAAGATGTAGCAGCAAATGGCAGAACCAACTGTAAGGTAACCAGGCTTCTCAGTTTAAATGGATTTATTCCTAGCTTTGAAATTCTTTTAAAATTAATCTGATCCTATCCAAAATTGGAAAAAAATTATTTTCAACTCCAAAAGTTTATCCTTTAAATAACAGACAAATTAAGAGAACAAAATGGAACATGATTAAGATTGCTTTATTTCCATTGTTTGAATCAACACTTTGAATGGTACATTTTGTTCTATGGAAGATTTACTATTTCTAAGATTTGTTCAAGACAACGGAACAATGCAGTTTGCTTTGTTGGCTCAGTCTAACTTGCAACGCTTCGGCCAACTAGAGTATTTGAAACTCATCTGAATGCATGTTTACATTGGAAGAACTAACATTTTGCATTATGCAGGTAGACACAAGAATAATCTATAATCATACCCGAGAGTGTATGAAGTTACACAGTTACAAATATTAATTGTGGACAAAAACTGCACAATGTTCACCCACTTCGATTCTAGTTTTCAAAATATTACTGGTGCAAAATGTGCTTGAAATGCAAGAAAATTTCAAGAATCATGTGTTCAGCTAATAATTCAAAGTGTGAACTGATCAAAATCTATAATACTAACGGACTTAGCAGCAAATTTACAAACCACAAGTCACAGTACTCGGCAATCACATTTCAGATAAGGAAAATCACTATCAGATGTACTATTTCAACATTTTAACGATTTTACTGCATGTTACTATGCAGATTTTGTTGATCAATTCCTATTTTTGTGAGCTTGATTATATTTGCGTTTTTGCCCTTCTTTATCTACTGTATAACAGGAATCCATTACAATTATGTCTAGTTGTGAACTATGCTAAGTATCAGCTCTTTCTCTGATTACTGTTCACATCAAGTCCAGGTTGTTTAAAAAAACATGGAGGCACTTCCTAAAAGTTTCAGTCTCTGGAATAAATCCAACAGTTTAATAGATTTGGTTATATGTAAAGCCCTTTTTGTTTCTGCACAATCATTGACAGATTATGTACCCAAGGATCAGAGGATCCTACCTAGTTTTAGAAAGGATAACTATTTGAAAAGATGACCCCTTAAAATTTTACTGCCAGGCTGACCAACTTTCTCTGATGGCTAATAAGGTTAACTGGCCTTTTGTATCTAAAGTAGACACATGGATGGTAGAGTCCAATCAGAATAAAACTGTAGGGCTTAGCACAATATAAAACTTAAGGCTAAAAACAAGATTATATGCATCTTTGGAACTATTACTATAACTTTGTTTTTATTAACATGATCATCTTACCCAACCCTTTTGTTGACACAGGGACGGGCAACTATCAAAGACACTGATAAAAATATTTTTCCTCACACTTAGTACCAGCAAACAGACATTATGTTCCTTTCTTTAGTCACATTTCTAAAAATAGTCACCAGATGGTCTGATTCAAACCATGTTTCTTTCTGGATCTTAGTTGCTATTTGGCCTTCAGGACATACAGTAGCAGCTCTAAAGAAGGATACTTCAATGAGAGATGATAGCTCAACAGCTTTTGTAAGGTTTTCAACAGTTACTTGTTAATTTAAATGGGTAATCATCGGAAATATTGCAGCGTATTCGTGGTGCCTGTATAATTAAAGATTGGGTCTTCCATGATCTGCTGTATTCCACAGCATGAGAATTTCCCATGCTGATAACACTGACAGTATTATAGACCTACAGCCATTTGTATCTACAATTATGATGGATTAAGAAAATATGATTCACAAAAATAATAGTGGGGGAAAAAGCCAAATTTCAATGCCTCCACTAAACTTGCTGGTGGATCTTGTTTTTCCAAATGGAACCTAAAATAACCCAGTAACCTGGTCAAAGGTAAAATGGCAAATGTGTTGCACATTGCTTGTTCTTCTAACTAAGACAGAAACAATTAATCAATTGAAAAGTGACTTTAAAGGACATTTCAAATTCGCAAAACTTAACAGCCACACAAGCTTGTCCAAGTTTAGTTTTGTTATAAAACTATGGGGCATTGAATTCTTCAAAACACACTGGAATTAAACAGGTCTTTTCTAAATAATGTTTTCAAAGAAACAACAATGAAGATTTTACAAATAATATTGCTTCCAATGTTATGTATACACACACTAAATTTATGAAAATACAATGATTCTGTCTCAGCAATATTGTTACTTAAGTCAAAGCCACAGTTAATCTAAAATATTTCTGATGGGTTAAGGCTATAATATCAACCATTTTCTCAGTCTCATAACAGTGATAGATTAAGAAGTTATCCTCTAACCAAACGAGGTAAGATCGCTAGAGAACTTGGTGAAGTACTTTGGACCAGAAAATATTTACAGTGCTACCAAGTCTTTAAAAGTAGTACAGTTCATAAGCTGCTTGTCTCCTTACATTTTGGCTTTAAGGTTTCCATTTAACTGTTCCATTGACTGATAGAAGACTGGATCATGTTTAAAATTAAAATGGTTGCAGAATGCAGAGTCACAGTTTCTCTAAGAACATGCAGTCCTTTTTACAGTGCCTAACATTCGCTATAACATTTTACATAATTTCTCGACTGTAAACACCTTTAGTACCAATCAAATAAATTTTTAAAAACGAAAGGCAGACTTAGTGATCTGAATGTGTTAAACTTTAGCCCCAGTCAATTACTTATTACTTTGACACTGGAACTGTGCTGTGCAGCGTGAATCACTCAGGTACAATTCACAGTTACTCTTATCTAACAGGGCGTCATACTTTAGAGATCATCATTATCCTTGAATAGAGAAATTCAGACATCCAAAGTATGTTTCCTAGTCATGTACTAATTCCAGAAGTGACAACAAAACTCGGAAAATTAGTTTCATAAAGTACCTCCAACCAAAGCAGCTTATTGACACTGAGGATCCCAGTGTTACTCCTGTTATTTGTGTGTCAGATCACCAGTTTGTTTGACGATAATTTTAAAGCTTTAAGTTCTTAGTTTGGACCACTCAGTATTGAAAGTTCAGACATGTCCATTCATTCTCCCAAATTATTACAATTATGCTTCTCTATTTTGACCACACTGTTACTTAGTTCCCTGTTGAACAATACTGTATTTAAAAAGAAAAGGAAATTCCTGCATACACCAATGAAAATAAATGTTGTGGCCTTCCAGGCACCATCTTGTGCTGTGGTATAACAATCAATTCTTAGGTGCTACGTACGGCTTCTTCTCTTGTCATTGAATAAATTTTTCAACATGTACACTTGGAGACCTGACACAATGAGCATCACGGCCAGGTTCACCACTGACCAGAAATTTACCCGATCATAATTTCCTTCTTGTAGATTTCGATCCCGTGCCTCAAAAGCTCGAAGCAGCCCCTGAATCTGGTTGCTTTTACTAAGTCTGCCTTTCACGCTGTTTATAGATTCCTGAATAAAAACACAAAAATGTAAAATATTTCAAAACTCAAAACACTGAGTTTGAACAGAAAGGCTACATAATGAGTTAAACAGTGTTATAAGTGTGACACAGCAAATTCTCCTCCTGAGGAACATAATTTAATTCTGAAAATAAAACTCTAGGTGAAAAGTTAAATTATCTTTAATTTTTCACACCATTAAAATTTTATTTAATTCCATTAAATCACAGATCTTTGCTCTCAAAAAAAGCAGGATGACCTAATTCTCCAGCTAATACTTCCACGTGGATGAATACTGCCCTCAATTGAAGACGCCAGTAGCAGCACTCTCTTTTCTTCCCTCAACAGAAGTGCAGGAAATAGATAGACTTTGAACATTATCACAATTTCATCACTGTCTGGAATAAAGTTAGAAATGCAAGCACGGTTCACACAACTTCTACTTCCTAATTTTATAAATACCGTTTTGTTTATTGATTTAAGTAGAACATACACATTGATACAATATTTGCCTTAAGCGTATTTTCAAATGGGGTTTTCTTCAGGTTCACCACCATTGCAATGGGAATCAGAATTTAATCTATTACTGTATTACTGATTCCAGTCACACAACACCAAGGATTAGTAAGGGTTAGTAAGCAAGGGTTAGTAAGCAAATCACTTGCATTTGCATGGCCGACAGACTAGTCCGAAGAGTCTGGGGGGAATTTGCCTAGTTAAAATGATAGGTGATCTAAGTAAGGACACACATTAGCTTTCCATGCCTCCCTGGTGGTATTCTCCTCCCATTTTCTATTCCTAGACCAGGACTTGAAAGTGGAACCATCAGGCATGGTCTGTGGAGCTGAATCCTGTGTCAGTGCATTAACCAAAGCAGTAATTTCAACAAGTTAATGAAAACAAACATAGAGTTACTGGAGCTGTATGTTATACAGTGCTTTCTGACTTAAATGTGAGCATGTTACTGGGATATAATTGATCCTATACATGTTATACAACTTAGCCCTTATAATTATATAATTTCTAATTAGTCTTTAACAACTTGTAGCTTAAGAATACCCGAGAGTTAGGTTTAGTTTACATTATTTTGTTACCATCTTGACAGATTCAGTACTTAGGAATTTGGCACTGTTGATTCTGTACCATTCCTCCTCATCTATCATGTCTTAAAGTAATCTGTCTTTTTACATTAATATACCAGTTCCCTCTATTTGATTTTGCTTTAAAGATTTATAACTGTTTGATGGGTCTGGTCACAAATATATCTTGCATGTTCACTGATACACAGAGTAAGGCTTCATTACCTGCTCAAAAAAACAATAGTTTATTTGCTAAAACAATCATTGTTTTACTATTTAACATGAATGGAAAGCTAAGCAGGATTGTTTGCAGATGGAGGCGGCAGCATTGGGGAAAGAGTTATAAGCAAAGAAGCACAAACATCTCTGTATACCTTAAGAGTTAGGGGTAGAAACTCTCCAGAAAATGTGGTAAGTTTAGAAGAGCAATCGAAATGGAAAGTAAAGAGTGAAATCACCACTTGTTTCCTTTATCAAATTCACACTATGCCCCGTTTTAAGTGGACAAGAATAAGAGAAGAAATGTGCAAAATGGACATCCAAATAGCTTTTAATATTTACACTCACTTTGACTATATCATTATTTTCAAAACAACCATAAAACATCTAAATTAATTCATGTTAAAATGCTCATTCTAAACTGTTACCTCTCCCTAGTTACAGTCACAATCCTTCTTGTTTGTTTTGCTGCACACGTGTAGCAGCCAAAGTCAGTGGCTGTAGGTCAAATCGGGCAGCAAGGGAAATTAGCACAAGAATATGACTACCATTTTTTCCATGACTTGTAACAATTATTTCCAAAATCAGCCAGCACCTTATAACTTTATCTGGACTGACGTTGGTTCCGAATCCACGCAAAAGACAGGAAAGATACCTCACTGTGGCAATGACCCTAAAATTTACTCCCTTATTCTTCACACATTATTGCATTCATCTGCATAATAATTCTTGCAGTCAGCTCTATGATTTGAGATTGAGGTATTCCTATTAGATTTAAGCAATTCTAATCGTTTCTCAGACAGGGATGTTGAATACTATGCAGTCAGCATGTTAACCCAAATCAGCAACACCTTGTTGAGGTCAACTGAAGGCAAATGGTCTGAAATTTTTTTTGGCAAAAGGAAGCATGTAATTATAACAATTTTTATGATCTGTAATGAAATACATATGTTTCCAAGCCACTTCAAATACTGGAATGATTAGACTTTATGTTTACCTTTATTACTGTCAAGACTGGACCAATATATCTGTACAAAAACAACCAAAGTGACCGCAGTATTCAGTGCAGTTAATGCATGCAATACAGGATGAAGTCCACATTAACAACAGAATATGACCTTGCTGGGTTATGTACATGCAAGGACAACAGCAGTGCTTCACAAACAATTTTCCAATATAATTCCATTCTATCTCAGCACCAACTTCTCAAGGGTAATTAGAGATAGGCAACAAATGTTGGCCTTGCCAGTGATGCCCACATTCCATGAACAAACATATTTTAGAAACGCTTGTCACCAAACCCAAAACAGCAATAAAGAATCCTACAGCATGCCAATAAAGTTTGAGTATCAACATGTAATAAATAATACATATCGAAAATACAGATTTTCATGTTGATATCAAGTACTTTAAAAGTGTTATTTTATGTAGTCATAGGTTTCAGCTGAGGTCTCAATCTCTTCATCTCCAAGAGGAAGATCTCCTCTCCGCCCACCAGTCACAAGGACCCATCCCCACTCAAGTCGCTGCAAGTTCCTTTCCCCCACACACTCACTCGCTAGCCCCACTCCCAATGCTCCGTCCCAAACTTACTCACTTGCTTCTATTCCCAAACCGCCTTTTTCACTTGATGCTCTCAGTTCCCATTCAGCCCTCTCATTTATGCCTTCACTATCCCCTCAACCCTTCCTCATCCCCATCCCCATTTCCATGCCCCACTATTCAACCCTTCCTACTTTTCCACCCTTCCACATTCTAAACCAAATTCTTCATGTTCCCTGTATGTAGCTTCCTATTGCAGCTGCTGTTTATGTCAGCGTGGAAGCTATGGCTGCTCTTTAGCTGACACCATTTAGGTGCACACTTCCAGTAAACAGTCAGCCATCTCCCCAGTGGCTGGAAGCTTGGGCCTCAGGGACTCTGAACCAGAAGAACCAAGTCTTTTCCATTACCAGGCACTCGGAAAGCATCAGGATTTAGAATAGTTGAACCTGAAGTGGCAACAAGAGGCAAGTACTGCCAAGACTGGCATGTCGCTGAGACCATGTCCTGCCAGAACTTTTCTACCCCCACGCCCTCCCACCCCCTCTGCCCTGGGGCCAAAGCCTGAAACTGAGCAGCAGGCTGAGGCTGGGGTTGAGTGACTCCATTGGTAACTGAGCCTTGGGTTGTGTGAAGAGATCCAGGTATCTGTGTCAATGACTTTCTCAGTGGAGTTGGCAGCAAGAAGATGGCAGAGTGCAGGAAGGTGCTCTGCAAGCTGCACATAGGAGCAGCTGTTGCTAGATAAAAGGTGGGGTGAGCAAGACACCTTCCTATGAGATAGCAATGTCTGAATCTCCTAATCATACAATGCGAATCAGAGAGGCGGCAGATTAAAGAGGGAGGAGGGCTGAGCGACAATTCCCCTAGACCAAGGAAGGTCGAGTAAACATCAAAAAAATAGAATTCCGTGATTCAAAAGTCAGCATTCCAACAAATGATAATAACTTCTCAGCCCTGGACCAACAGCAGATAAATGGGGAGCTCACAGGCAGTTACAATTGTAGTTAATTTCTATTTATGTTCAATCTACATAACATTCTTTATACTTCATATAAGAGTAATCACAGCATAAAATCAGGGGCTAACCAGTCACCTACTAGAATATCTTCCAGTTTCATATCGAGCAATTCCCCTCCTTGTAGTAAATCCTTCCAGCTGTTTGGATCACCTTCGGGTTCCATATTGTCCAGAATAAGCTCAAAGAAGACTATCTTCTCTGAGATAGAGCTAAATGAGTTGTCAAAGCAAAACATGTAGTCTCCGTTCTCAGTTTCAATGCTAAAAGTGAAAGAAAATTTTTTATTTTGTTTTAAATATTCAAATTCTTAATGAGTTCATCAAAAATGAATGCAATGTGAATGACAAACGAGGTAGAAGTTTCTGTCATACCCAACATGTCAAAATACACTGTTGCTGCATCAATGCATTTGTACCCTCTTTTAATTATATGGGAGAGGGCCTACTTTGGAATGCAGAATGAAATTTAAGTCAGAATTTGATCATTTAAAGCCTGAACAATTCTCATCAATTAAGTTAGTACAGAAGTATACAGCACAGAAACTCTCCATGTCAACCGGATCTGCTGAACTGAATGAGTCCCACTTGCCTGTGTTTGGCCCATATCCCTCTAAACATTTCCAATTCATGTACCTGTCCAAATGTCTTTTAAAATTGTAACTGTACCCACTTTTACCACTTCCTCTGGCAGCTCGTTCCATATATGCACTACGTGTCTGTGAAAAAGTTGCCCCTCAGATACCCTTTAAATATTTTTCCTCTTACTATGATTATATAAATATAGTATACAGACTTCACTGTTTAAGATATTTCTGAATGACTACAAGTTATTTGCCTTAACAGTTTTGAGTAATGAACCAAATGGCAGCAGTCAATTTGCACAGTGGTGCCACCCATAATTTCTTGTAATGTGTGCTATTAAAATATTTAAAGTCGAACCTGAGAAAACTTTCACAGAATCCCTACAGTGTGGAAACAGGCCCTTCAGCCCACCAAGTCCACACCGAACCTCAGAGCATCCCACCCAGACCCATCCCCCCCCAACAACCCACCTAACCTACACCGCCCTGAACACTACGGGCAATTTAGCATGGCCAATCCACCTAACCTGCACATCTTTGGACTGTGGGAGGAAACCGGAGCACCCGGAGGAAACCCACGCAGACAATGTGCAAACTCCACACAGACAGACGCCCGAGGATGGAATCGAACCCGGGTCCCTGGCGCTGTGAGGCAGCAGTGCTAACCACTGAGGCACCGTGCTGCCCATTATTGTAATAGATCCAAGGGGTGACTAGCTTTGTAATCAAATTTAAGGTTCCGATGATAAACCCGACATTTGGTTTAAAAATCTTGTCTTGCATTCACAGTGGCTCCACTCAAGTACATCCCTGTAATCTTTTCCAGACCCCATAGCTCAGCTCAAAATTCTGGGCTTTGGCTTTCTTCCCTCCTAACAATAGCTCACTTCAACAGAAGAGTTTTCGGCCACCTCAGCTAAAAAGACAGAGGGATAACTTCTTCATCCTCACCAGTCAGCCAAGTAATGAAATAAACACAATGCTGGAAACACTTGGTAGGTTAGCCAGACCTAAAATGTCAACACTGTTTACCTCCCGAGAGATGTGCCAATTTTGCAGTTTTCCAGGATTTGTTGTTTTTGTTTCAGATTTCCAGCATATGCAGTATTTTGCTTTTGTATTACAAGTAAGTACTGATTTGCACTTGAAGGAACTCACAATTCTGAACAAGTGTGCAACTTTTTCCTCTCAAAAAAAAAGACTTCAAATGTTTTAATTTTATATCCAACTATTCGCTTGCATATATACTGACTATTGGAAACAATCCACTGTGACCATTTGGTGACAGTACCAGTCATATATTAATAAATCTAAATGATCTGGACTGTCTAAATTCAAACATTTAAAGGCTCTACCATCTGCTGCCAGGGAATTAGCTGAAGTTTACGTTACAGAAGTGACATAGTTTTATATCTAGCAATTCATTTATGAACTAATACAGGCTGAGAACTAACATACTGTGACCATCTGGTGTCAATGTCAGTGATGTAGTAATAGATCTGGATGTGCTTCAGATCGTCCAGAGAAACACATGAAGGTCTTTCTTCATGCTGACAAGTCATGAGCTGAAGACTGCAATACAGGAGCAACCAGTGGTAAAAACAGATCAGACTGCAGAACACGAGAACTGCTCATGACTTAGTCCATTACAACCTCAATTGTGTAACTGTCACCAGTGACATATGGTCCACTATATTATCGATTTCATCTGAATGACCTTGGCTCACTTACTGGCAATACCTCAGCACTTTTCTGAAGTCAGCGGTATATAAAAGCATGATTTATTACTAGCAAATATTTATATACGTGCCAACATTTTTTTAAATAGAACATAAAAACATAAAAAGAACATGTCTGTAATAAGATTCTGTTAATACTGCATATTTAAACAGTTATGCCTGATTGTGCACCTCTATTATGCCATAATGGACAAAGGTTCTGTGACATGTAACTAGTAATCAGCTAAGCAGTTTAAAGTTTAACCAGAAGTGAACAACGAAACACATCTGGACTTAGACTCATCTGACAAGAAGTAACTCCACGTAGAACCTCTGCCATTCTCACTTACCTGTGTACTCCATCAGATTTCCTCTGATCAAAATACAGAATATTTCCATTCGGTGATGCAATGTAGAAATCCACATCTAATCCTGCCCCATCAATCACCTAGAATGCAGATGACAAAAATCAATGGACTTTTCCTCAGGGTTCTACTATGCTTGCTCATATGTGTATGTGTCTGAATCATATATTACTAACTAATGTTTATCTTTGTTCAGCCTTTCAAAATGGGCAATCACAGAAATTCCTGTTTAGTCTATGGATCATATTAAAAGCAAAAACTACTTTTTGCCAGTATATTCACCAATCTATCATTTGATTAATACAAATTTGCAGACAAATAATTAAAATCACACTGATCAACAGCAACGGTTGCAAATATCTTTTGTTTCAAATTTAACAGATTAGTGAACAATGCATTTTTAAGCCTGCAGCTATGCATAGTGATGGCAGAAGGTCCTTTTTCTTTCATCACATGACCGATCAGGAATCTCTCTTGCTATACCATCTACCAATGCCATATGTTGGATGGATTTTCAAGTGGATATTGTGTCTTTGGCTATGTTAAGAATAAGTCATTAAGTCATGGAGTTGGAGTTAACCTGGAACTTCTGGCTCAGAAACAGGGACACCACCCACTGCAGGCCAAGGCCTCTCTATGATATCTATATGCAATTATGTATGAAAACTAATTTGATGCCAAATATGCATGTATCAAAAACCAAGTATTGCAGAGTGCAGAGAAACAAGTGAAAAGAACGTTGCACTAAAAAAAGGACATAGTATGGACAGGTACAACTGACAATATCTTGAAACTGGATCAGTTTTGAAGTTAAATTAATGCCACAGATCAGTTTGCCCACCAATATGATATGCATTGGTTTAAAACAATTCAAACTTTCCCCTTCCAACATCTTCCCCTAAAGTGTAGTGGTCAAAACATATCCTAAATAAATAAAGCATTAAAAAGGGGATGTAAAAAGCATTGGAAGAAACAGTAACATTTTGCAATTGTGGCAGAGTGATTAGATTCAGATTAAATTCCAACGACAAAGCTGACTTTTCCTTCCTCCCAAATTCTGGTAGGAGAAATGATAAGAATTATTTTCAAAGGGTTAACTTCAAACTCTAATAAACTTGGGCACAAAGGAAAGAACACTGACAATAAGGCAGATTATATTTGCAAAGTAAATGGGCAATGTAAACTTGCAGTCGAATTGAAGTATACAGAACAAGTTCTTGATTGACAAGTAATTTTGCAATTTATTCAGGTTTGAAGCTCCTGACATTTACATTCTAAAATAATGCAAAGTGGCTGGTGTACATCTGAAATAGAAGTAGCCGGTGTACACCTGAAATAGAAGTAGCCTTTGCCCTGGGGAAATGCTGGGAAGAAAAAAAAACAGCTAGTTAGTAAAAGCTTTATTGAAATTATCTCAGTTGCATTTGAAAGGGTAGAAAGGAACATCATCAAGGGCGTTAATTCAAATTGAAGTTATATTTAATAAATGAATCTTTGAAAGGCTCCAAGGTATTGTATTGTAATACATCTAAATTAAACTTTGATGCATGTGTCACTGGGCAGGGCACTTTTAAAATCCACCTTCCACATATGCAGGCTTATAAAATGTTGTGGACTGTGAGTCACTATATGCTAAATCTCAAAGTTCAGTACTGGAAACCCTTTGAACTACTGGGCCACTCAAGTTTACTTTGGATTCATGGTACTAGGTCACAGTGAATCAGTCAACTGCAATCACAACATCTGAAGTAAGAGCATCTTGCCAACAAACTGGCCACAGATTAATCTTAGACAAAGGCCAGGGGAAGAGGTGAACACTGGGGCAGGGGTGTATGACTTTAGTTGCTTTCAGGTGACTGGAAGCTGGAGGTCTTTCACATTCAATGGGTATCACAGCAACTGGAATATGCAATTGATGCCAACAACTGCTTTATTCTTTAATTTGATAAGTTTTTTTGAGAGATTTGGATGTATTTTTAATCATGCCTTTCGAATGAAAGAGCATCTGAATGGATTTTTCTGAATTAGACATTGGGACGACACTAATAGGTTTAATCAAGAGTGGCAAAGCTGTCAACACTATGCAAAAGAAAACACTTTGCTCACATAATTAAGCACTCTTTTCCTGTGAATTTTTTATAGTCTCTGTAAAAGCATTTTTTGCATGCACAAATGAATTTTACAGACTCCAGGGTTCTTGGATTCATTGTACTCATACTTTCATTTCATTTTACAGTGCCACGTACCCAATAAGACCACAACAGAAAAGATTTCACAAGTCAGAAAACTGAACATCATACCTCAGATAATGTTTAATTTCACAAGAGATTTCATGATAATCATTACTGAGGCTATCCTACGTATATCAACTGTGGTTAACTATACTTGGCTGGAGGACATCCATGCGTTGTTGCTCAAATGTGTAAAGAGACACTTTCTTGTTGCTGGCGGTTGACAGGACATGGTCTTCACATGACCTCATGATTCTGTTCTTTCTAACTGGATACAGAAAATCTTCAGTCGTGGCTTTTCTTGCTGCTTGTGTACCACTACCTCTAGTGTCTCTATGAGTCTACCCTTATTTCCCCTCACCCGATCTTCCTAAATCTCATCTAGATGTTGCCCTTGGTGACATAATCCAAAAACATGAGGCTACATTTAAACATGCACACTGACAACACTCAGCTCTACTTCACCACCACTTGGCTCAACATCCATTGTTGCTACTTCAGACAGCTTACTTGACATTTCGTACTGAATGGATGACCATGAAATTTCCTCCTGGGTGAGACAAAGGCTAAGGGAGCACTTCTGAGAATCGAGTTCAAAGTGAGAGGGAGACAAAGGCTCAATGAGGATATGTGGGAATTTGGTTCAAAGTGGAATTCATTGTCAAGGCAGAAAGAATAGACTTAAGTAAGGTTTACTGCAGGAAGTAAAGTCGCCAGATTGACAAATGAGCGGGAGGGGATGAAAGATGTGGTCACGAAGGCCAACCTGCAGCAAGACCAACGGCAGATTGATATCACAAACCACAACATGATGGGAGTGCAGGGAAAGCAATTGATTGGCAAATAGGATTAATACTGAGTCGGGGGCGTTACTTGTACATCTTGCTCCATGAATTGATCATATCCCTCAGGCTAGGTAATTCAAATTCGGCTTGTGATCAGGAACAGTGAAGTTTGACTGCGGGCAAGGCTGATATGGGAACCTAAGGGGTAGCTGTCAACAAACCTCAACCTCTACAATTGTTTAATAGTTACGAAGTTCTTGCAAGCTGTGTGAGTGAGAGTGGGGACGACAGGGAGGATGATTGAAATGGAAATGGCACATTCAATTTGGCGGGGTGGAAATCAGAACACGGCAGTGATAGGAAACAATATAATTAGAGAAACAAATAATGTTCTCCAGGGCCATGAATGCAAGTCCTCAAGGCTAGGTTGCCTGCCCAGTGCCAGCGTCAAGAATATCTCCTTAGGGCTGACAGGAAGTTGGAGTGGGAGGACAGGGATCCAGGTGTCATCATACACATTGGTATTAACGATAGGATAGGAATGGAAAGGAGGTAAAATTGGAAGAATTTGAACAGTTAAGAGTTGAACTAAAAAGCAGAACCGCTAAGGATTAAAAGAATCTCAGGATATTTGGTCAAAGATTGTTGTATGTAGAATGAATTTTACTTAATGTGCAGTAGCACCAGTACTCAGTAGAAGAGAGCTGTTCTGGTCAGCTGGGCTTTATTTGAAAGTGTGCTGGATGCAGTGAACTAGCAAATTGAAATAACTGGGGCCATACAGAAAGCTTTAAACTAATTAAAGTGGGGGTGGGGGGGGAGGTGAAAATAGAGGCTCAGAAAGCAAAAATAAATGGCAGCATTAAGACTATAAGATGTAGGAGCAGGCCACTGAGTCTGCTCTGCCATTCAATGAAATCATTGCTGATCTGAAAATCCTGAACTTCACTTTGCTGGCATATCTCCAAGACTCTCCATAAGACCATAAGACACAGGAACAGAAATTAGGCCATTCGACCCATCGAGTTTGTTCTGACATTCAATCATGGCTGATAAGTTTCTCAACTCCATTCTCCTGCTTTCTCCCCGTTACCCCTGATCCCCTCGACAATCAAGAATCTATCTATCTCCATCTTAAATATACTCAATGACCAGGCCTCCATAGCCTTCCGTGACAGTGAATTCCATAGATTCACCACTCTCTGGCTAAAGAAGTTCCTCCTTATCTCTGTTTTAAAAGGTCTTCCCTTTACTCTAAGGCCGTGCCTTCGAGTCCTAGTCTCTCCTACCAATGGAAGCATCTTCCCAACATCCAGCTTGTCCAGGCCATTCAGTATTCTGTAAGTTTCAATTAGATTCCCCCCCCCCATCCTTCTCAACTCCATCGAGTATAGACCCAGAGTCCTCAAACATTCCTCATACGTTAAGCTTTTCATTCCTGGGACCATTCTCATAAACCTCTTCTGAAAACGTTCCAGGGCCAGTACATCTTTCCGGAGACATGGGGCCCAAAACTGCGCACAATACTCCAAATGTGGCCTGACCAGAGTCTTTACATTCAAGTCCTCTCAAAATAAATGCCGAAGTTGCATTTGCCTTCCTAACAACTGACTCAACCTGCAAGTTTACCTTGAGAGAATCTTGGACTAGAACTCCCACGTCTCTTTGCACTTCAGACTTCTGAATTTTCTCCCCATTTAGAAAATAATCCATACCTCTATTCCTCTTATCAAAATGCACGACCTCACAGTTTCCCACGTTGCACTTCATCTGATACTTCTTTGCCCACTCTCCTAAACTGTCCAAATCCTTCTGCAGCCTCCCTGCATCCTCAATACTACCTGTCCCTCTACCTATCTTTGTATCATCTGCCAACCTAGCCAGAATGGCCTCAGTTCCTTCATCTAGATCATTAATGTATGAAGTGAAAAGTTGTGGTCCCAGCACTGATCCTTGTGGAACACTACTTGTCACTGGCTACCATCCTGAGAAAGACCTTTTTAACCCCACTCTCTGCTTTCTGCCAGAGAACCGATCTTCTATCCATGCTAGCACCTTGCCCTTGTCTTACTCAGCAGCCTCCCGCGCAGCACCTTGTCAAAGGCCTTCTTGAAGTCCAGGTAGTTAACATCCATTGGCTCTCCGTTCTCTTACAAATTAAAAATCTGTCTCAGCCTTGAATATACTTAACAACCCGGCCTCAACAGTCACGGTGGTAAAGAATTCCACAGATTCATTATCATCTGTGAAAGAAAAAAATATTTTTTATCTCTGTCTTAAATTGGTGACACCGGCCGCTGAGATTATGACCTCTGGTCCTAGAGTCTCAAGGAGAAACAACCTCTCTGCGTCTACCTTTAATCAGGTGTCCTCTCGTTCTTCTAAATGCCAATGTGTACAAGCATTGTCTACATTACCTCTCCCCTAAGAAAATCCCTCCATATCCAAGATCAATCACGTGAACCTGCTTGATCATACTATGTATTTCTAAATGCCTTATGTTACATGCTTAATAATAGACTAACATTCTCCCAGTGGCAGACGCGAGGCAAACTGGCCTATAGGTGCCTGTTTTTTCCCTCCGTCCCTTTTTTGAATAAGGTACTACATTGGAAAATTGCCAAACTTGTGGAAATTTTCCCAAATCTAAGGATTCTTTGAAGGTTACTACAAGTGCATCCATTATCTTTGCGGTTACTATCTTTAAAACCTTACAATGCAACCCATCAGGTCCAGGGGAGTTACTGGCCTTTAGTCCATTAGTTTCCCTAGTAGCTTTTCATTAGTGACAGTTACTGTGCTCATTTTTTCCCTCTCTCCAGCTCTCTTATTATTTAGAATTTTTGGAATGCTATTCGTGTTCTCTAACATGAAGAATGATGCAAAATATTTATTTCGTTCCTTTGCGAAATATTTATTCAGCTCCCACATTCCCATGGTTTGTGTGCAGTGGGAACTCCCAGCAGCACCTGGAGAGCAATATTCAGGGGGGCAGACAACAAGTATATGTGGAATGACTTGAGGGGTTTAGTTTTGCAGTTGGGTAATTTCTAATTTCTTCTAGACTGGAACTTAATATAAAGACATGAACAGGAGTAGGCCATTCAGACTTTTAAGCCTGGTCCATCATTCAATTAGATCATGACTAGTCATTCACCTCAATGTCATTTTCCCACATTATCCCCATATTCCCTTGATGGCATTACTGTAGTATCCAGAAATCTATTCATTTCTGGTTTGGACTTCCACATCCTTCTGGGGTGGAGAATTCAAAAGATTCATCACCTCTAGGTGAGAAATTCCTCCACATTTCAGTTCTATTAAGGCTTTGTTTCCCTAAACTAGGGAAAACACATACAGCATTCACCCGAGTGATCAAGTTACGACGAGATTCTTCACCTTCTTTCTAACTGTAGAGAATAGAGACCCAGTCTCTTCATAAGGCATCGATTACACAAAGTGGATAGTCTGTGGAATGACTGCCAGAGGAAGTGGTGGATACAGGTACAGTTATTACATTTAAAAGACATTTGGATACATGAATAGGAAAGGTTTGGACGGGTATGGGCCAAACGCAGGCGGAGGGGTGGGGCTAGTTTAGTTTGGGAACATTGTTGGCGTGGACTAGTTGGTCCAAAGGGTCAATTTCCGTTTTGTATGACTTTTTAATTCATCCCAACCTAACCCTAACGCCACATCACTACATCTTTCAACCCCATGGTGTCAACTCACCAGCATGCCACCCTCACACCACGCCAGCACCCTCCAATCATGCATCCTGTCCCCCTCCCCAGAAGATCCTGCCAATGTGCCCACATCTCAGCAGCAATTCCTCCGCTCCTCAGGTAACCAATTTTTCCTCTCTTCGATCTCACAACCTGCTTGAACCTCCTTCTTGAAGCACACTACAGGCCGACGGGGGCGGGTACACACACCGCGCTGCCAGGGAGGGAAGCTTATGCCAGTCCAATCAAATCCTGCCCGTTTCTTTCCATCGGACATAAGCGAGAGAAAAAAAATATATGTAATATGAAAGAAAACCCCCTCCATAAACTCCTCTGTGCCCATGGCCGACCTGATACTCAATTTCCAGGGTGGCATCTTTCTTCATGGTTTGGTAGAAACACTCCTTCCGCCCCGCCGGCAGAGTGAAAGTGAAATCGCTGTCAAAGGACTGGGGGAAACTGAGTGAAACTTGCACCAAGTCAGACAAAAAGGACAGCAGTAACAAGAGGGCGAAGAGAAGGCCCATGGCTGTCTAGAAGAACAACGGGAAGGAAACAGATCGAATCAAAGGCGGCCACCGGCCCCAGAGCTCACGACCAGACCTTTGACCCCCGCCCACGGCAACGCGGGCGCCCGCGGCCCAATCACGTCGCGCAACCCCAGCCACGCGTGCTGCGTCACACCAACCGCCTGCCTGGCCTCGCCATTCGGGGTGAGGAATTAAAAACTCGTCGCTTGGAATTCATTAAACGTTAACCGCTGGCTTTAAAAAACATTCATTATTATTACTAAATTAAATATGGATTACAGGAGAAGTCCGTCTTTTAAATTTATTGGCTTAGCTATTCAAGGGTTTCTCAGCCACACGCCGCCCCCAAGTCGCAAGGTTTTCTGGTACTCGTAGTCCCAATCAGCCAACGGCCGGGCGGACCGTCCGTGAGAAAACTACAGCTCCCATAGTGCATTCCGGCAACCGTCAGGTAAGGGCGTTGGGGCCAGGACGCGCACGACGTAATAGTGAGCATGGTTAGCGGATGAAACGGGCCTTCTGTTTGTGGCGTCACGTGGGCAGGTTTTTTTTTTGCGGGGGCTTTTGGGGCGGGGTAATTGGCTTCTCCCCGCCTCCTCCCCCCGCGCGCCTTCTGTACGTCACTGGCGAAGGTGGTGGGGTTGACTGTGGGGGTTGGGGGGCGTGGTTTAAAGAGGCTCCAACTCGACAGTACCAGCTGAGACTAGCGGTTGTTCCAGGAGGTGGTGGAGGGAGAAGACGAAGCGGCGGCGTTGTCCGGTGTAGTTCCCGCTATTGCGGGAAGGTGGGGGGTGGGGGAAAAACGTGTGATGAACGGACCGGGCCTGATGTGTGTGAGCGAGAGAGTGTGGTGGGGGAAGAGAAACCTTCCGGACTCCCCGCGGGGAGCGGCCTGAGGTCGGAGTGAAGCTTTCCACACCTGGCAGCCGGTTTGGAGGGGGGAGGAAGAGGAGGAGGGGCAAAAAACACGAGGATGTTAATTGCTGTGAGAAGATGAACCAGCGGCACGTCTTGTTTGTATGTCTGATTCTCTCGGTGTTATATTGGTGAGTGTCTGTCCCAGCTACTGCCTTCTCCCTTACCTTTCTTTTCCCCCTCCCCTCTATCAGCAACCACTAAGGCTTGACTTTTGAGTGCTATCGGCGGTAGGCCCAGCTCTCTGCCCGGCGGTATTCCCCTTTCTGGATGTATCTTATTTGAAACTAGGATTTGTTTTACTGTGTAGGTGAGAGACTGAAGTTTCAGATCGAAGAAGCTAACGTAGTTCGAGGACTACCGACTTGGCTGCTTTTTCTTTAAACAGAGAAAAATCAAAGATCGTATCTTGGCTTCCACTGTTTTGCGTGGAAGTTCTGGTTCAAATTCTTGAATTTAGATTACCGTAGTTGTTTCTTTGAACCCGCTGTACTGGCCAAGCTGCAGTTACTTCCACTCCCGTGGTTGAATCATTTCGAAGATTTAATGTTTTTCTGGTCGTTGTCGGATCACCAAAGTTGTACAGTAGTTTCCATTTCTGATTATTCAGTTGTTTGTTATACCTTGTTGTATGTGTTTTGCTCTTGTATTAATCTTGGTATCTTGTAGCCTCCTGTCTTTGAAATGGTCTGTTTTCGTAATTTTCTTCCTAGCTCTAATAAGTATGGTCGTGTCACTTGCCCTCCCTTTTTAAGCCAGTGAGTGTGCTCATCATTTGCCGTAAAGAGATTCCCAAAAGAAACACTTCTGTTGTGAATTACGAAAGCTGCTTTCAAACGTTCAACTGGTGACTGTTGTAGGGTTTGCAAGCCAGTAATAATCACGGAAGGTATTTCTTGGCGGAATGACAGCAGGGGTCTACTGCCGACCTATACCTGCTACAATGCTGACTGTATTTCTGGGTACTGAATGTGACCTGAGGAGAGTGGTTAGAGATCTGGTAACAATTTCTGTTCCAAGGCCAATGTGTCCAATGATAGTTAAGGTTACCTCCCTCTGTTTCTACCTTGCAGGCTGACAGAGAGATCATCTGTAGTGTCAGCCAATTTGTTGGCCAGATAAAACAAATGACTAATTGTTTAGCAAGGCCTGGACTTTTGTATTGTTCTTTTTGCCTAAATAATTGCTTAATTTAAATTAGTCAAAATTCTCCAAGTAGAGTGCCAGGCTGTTTCAGCAGATGGCTCTTCAGACTTGTAATGAGAACCTCTAAAGTCTACAGTATTGGCTGTAGTTACAATCAGGGGTAATATAGTCAGGGGAATAGACACTTCTGTCTTGCCTGTCTGGTGCCCTGGGCTGCAGAGGAACTTGGAGTGGGAGGAGAAAGATCTAATTGTGGTGATCCAGACAGGTACCAACAATATAGGTAGAAGGAGATAAAAGGTACTGCAGATGCTGGAGAATCCGAGATAACAAGCATGGGGCTGGATGAACACAGCAGGTCAAGTTTTCCTGCTCCTATGATGCTGCTTGACCTGCTGTGTTCATCCAGCCCCATGCTTGTTATCTAGGTAGAAGGAGATTCTGCTGAGGCAATCTGAGTTGCTTGGGGTTAAGTTAGAGAATAGAACTGAAAAGGTCATAAGCTCTGGGTTACTACCTGAACCCTGAGCAAATTGGCATGGGGTCAGCAAGTTTAAAGAGGTAAACGTGTGGCTCAAAAGTGAGCGTGGACGAAACAGATTCAAATCAATGGGTCACTGGCACCAGTACTGGGGAAGGAGGGAGTTGTTTTGATTTGACAGACTCCACCTGAATCATGCTGGGACCAGAGTCCTTGCCATTTATGTAACTAGGGTGGTGGATAGGGATTTAACTTACATTGTGGAGAGGTGGGTTCAGTTACATGTAAAATGATGGAAGTGAGTAGTGTGGGGTAGGAGGGTTCTGCCACAGTTCAAGTTTCCAGAACCAGTAATAGTATGGAAAGGGTCAGGAATCTAATTTCAGGTGCAGCAGATAAGGGGACAATGATGAGAAAGAGGACAGTCAATGCAGGACTGAGCGTGTAATACTAAAATGCGTGCAGTATTAAAAAAACAAGGTAAATGAGTTTGTAGCACTGATTTTGATGTGTAGGATTTTTGTCTCTATCATAGAGACATGGCTGCAAGGGGACCAGGGCTGGGAACTAAAGATCCAAGAATACATATCTGATTGAAAGTACAGGCAGCGGGAAGGGTTGTCTTCTTAGTAAGAAATGAAATTAAATTGGTTGAAAGAAATGATTAGAATCAGAAGGCGTAGAATCTGTGTGGGTAGAGTTGAGGAACTGCAAAGATCAAAAAAGAGACCCTGAAGGGAGTTGAATACATGCCTCCTCACGGTTGTAAGGATGAAGATAATAAATCAGGATGTCGAGAGGCACTTACAGTAGGCCCTCTTGTGGTGCAGTAGTAATGCTCCTACCCCTAGGCTGGGGGGCCTGGATTCGACTCCCAGTTGCTCCAGATGTGTGTAATAACATCTCTGAACAGGTCTATTAGTAAAATAGGTGAGTTTTTTTTTACAATAATCATGGGGGATGTCAATATTTAGGTGGACTGGGAAAATCAGGTTGGTAGTGGATAGAATTTGTAGAATGTCTGAGATGGCTTTTTTTTTTGTTTTCGGAGCAGCTTGTGTTAGTACCCACTAGGGAGCAGATAACTCTGGATTTGGTGAGAGACGATGAAATGAGTAAGCTAGCCAGTAACATAGTAGACTGCAAGAGTTTTTTTAATCAGAAATACAAATATCTATGTAAGAAAGAGGCTGGATTGGACACTTGAAAATGAGGCTGGAGAAGTAGTAACGGAGAACAGAGAAATGGTGGAGGAACTGAATTGTACTTTGCTGGGTATCTTCCATGGTGGTAACCGGTGGAATGTACCAGATCGGGGGCAGTGGTGAATGTGTCACCAAACAGAAGGTGCTGGGAAACTGAAAGGTCGTAATCACTTGGGCTGGATGGACCACACCAGGGTTCTGAAAGAGATAGCTGAGGAGATTGTGAAGGTGTTGGTGATGGTCTTTCGGGAATGATTAGAGTCAGGTAGGGTCCTCGAGGATTGGAAAATGGCAGGTTTAGTTGGCATTTAGGAATGCGGATGTAATATTGGTATTCGCTTCAGAGTGCTTGAATCCACAAGCATAAATGTACTACAGAGGCTTGAAATAAAACGTTCGGAATATTGAGCAGTTTTGTCTTTGTATCTAAGGAAAGATATGCTGGTGTTGGTGGGGGATCTAGAGGAATTTCACAAGAATGATCCTGGGAATGAAAGGCTGCTTTTTATGAGGAGCAGTTGAGGAATCTGGGTCTGATGGGTTTCCTTAAGGACTCTAATTTCTCCTTTTGGAACCTATTTTTTTTTTCCACTTTTTGCAAAAAGAGATCATTAAATTTGGTGGTTTTGTAAATTCTCTGAAAAAAGGGCTAAAACAGAATAAATTCACAAATGTTCAATAACAAATATTATTCAAACATTAATATTTATGTACATTAGGGATGTTTGCTAAAGGAACTTGATTCATCTAGGGGGAGAAATATTGTGACTGATGCTTTGAGCAAGTTTTATTCCTCAACCAAAATCTCAAGTGGATTGACATAGAATTTGCTGTAAAAATAATAGCAAGGCAAAGGCAGGTGCACAGTTAACTGTGGATAACCATCATTTGCGCAAGCAATTGCTCCACTGTTAGCTTCCTAAAAGTAGTCTGGCTGTCTTTTTAAGTCTGTGGAATGTTTGAAGTTGCTCAGTTTGTCTGGTACATACAGTCTAAATACAATTTTACAGTGTGGAGCTGGAGGAACAGGAAAGTTGATGTTTTGGGTCGGAACCCTTCTTCAGAAAAATTTCTTCTGAAGAAGGGTTCCGACCCAAATCATCAACTTTTCTGCTTGGCCTGCTATGTTCTTCCAGCTCCCTGCTGTTATCTCTGACTCCAGCATCTGCATTTGTGTTACTATAAGCAACCTCTCTGGCACTGAAAGTTAGCAAGTGGAGTTCATGCCCATCAGTTTCAATTCGTGGAGAGCTTATTAAAGCTGTAGAATTTTGCCCCATCCTTGATTCTGCACCCACTTTGATGTTGAATTCACTCCTTGTTTGAGTTTATCTTTGCAATCCCTGTTTGGTTGATAGACCAATGTAGACCCTTACTTGCCTAGTTCGCACTGGTCCCAGATAGTGCCATTGTCATCTCTGCTTTCAGCATCTTGCCCAGCAAACATTTTAAATGGACAAGGGGAAATTTATTTGGGGGCAAATAACATTAGATGCCTTCTACTGTACATTTTGGCTTAATATCTGGTTATTTCATTGCCATGTCTGAGATCCTAATGTGCATGAAATGGCAGCCATATTTCCTGCATTACAATGGTGACTGCGGTTTAAAGGTACATTGGCTACAGAGTGCTATGGGATTACCTGAGCTGCTGAAAGGCAGTTTACAGGTTTGTTCCCTCTGTTCTGGCAAGGGCTAAGCATTAGTGATAGGAGGAAGAAGGCTGGTAGTATTCAAACTACAGAGTGTTGTAGCACTTAGGACTGCAATGCAGTTCATTTAACTCTGACTCCATGATTGTCCCAGGTGAACAGTAAAAATAAAGAAGTGGAAGAAGTGATTCTATATGTTGGCCCTGGATGGAAGTATGATGGGGAAGTTATCTAGCAAACAATCAGGAGGTTTCCAAAACTGAACTAAAACATGTACAGACCTCTAGCTTGAATTAATAAGAAAGGGATAATGGGAATGTAACTTGCTAATGCACAATTAAGAAGGCTAACATTTTATTTCCTGAATCAAGGGAGAGCAGTTAAATTGTATGAAATCTTGATCTTAAGCACCTGGAGAACAGCATTTGGTTTTGGGGACCAAACATAGGAAAGATTTCATGATTTTTCTTAATGATGCCAAGTCTTCCTAAATTATTTTACAGCCAATAAGTATTCCAAAATTTATTTGTTTTAGTCTTGATATTGGACAAAGCAGCAACCAGTTCTGCACACAGCATCCCATTAACAGCTATCTGGTAGTTATTAACTTGGCCTTCATCACCAGTGGTTGAGTGATAATATGCAAGGAGATTTCTCCCTGCTCGTCTTCAGTTGGCATTTTTCTCACATACCCAACTGAGGACAAGTAAAGGTTATTTTACTGCCTGAAAGACTGTATCTTTGGCAGTGCACTTTTTTTTTTCTCTCGTGACGGTAGGGTAACCTGGATTGTGCAAGAAGTCTTGGGACTGAGTTTGGGCACTACTATCTGACTTGGCTGAGAGTGCTACCACTGAGTCGAGGCATATGCAGTGTAGATTCGTCAGAATGATACCAGGGCCTTGAGGGGTAACATGTGTGCACATGTTGATGAAACTGATTTTGTATTCCCTTGAGTTTGTTGTTGAGGGATGGTTTCAGTTTGTAATTTGAAGGATTTCATTAGGGCATTTACATAGAAACTATTTCCTCTGGGGGAAGTCCAGAATAACAGAACATAAATTTAAAAATAGAGCTAAATCATTTACAAGTGAAATTAGGAAGGACTGAAGAAGTAATCTGCCTCATTTTCTACATGTAAAGAACTGGATGTCAACTGAAATATTCCAAGTTTTTTTGAGATAAGGGTATCGTGGAATATGGAGCTAACTGTCATGATCTTACTGGCTGGAAATTCTGAAAGGGAAGAATGGCTCACTTGGTGTGTCTGAAATTGAATATTTGCAAGAGGTGAAGGCCAGTATTAAACTTGATATGGCCTAGGATTCAATACCAATCATGTCCAACTTCCAGATATACAATTTTGAAAAATCAACTGCTAAGGCACGAGCAAAGTGTATTTTTTAGAAAGGATTTCACTTTCTGGGCAAATACAAAGTAACAAACGAAATAAAAGTAAGCTTCATTTAACCCCTTTTTTCAAGTAGCAGTGGAGGATGACCTTTGGTGAGATTACAGGTATTTTCAGATATAGGAGGATAGTCACATTTTTTGAGTTTGTCTGGTTAGAGGAGGAAAGAGTCACATTGGGGGAAAAGCTGCAGATTTTCTGTTACTTCAGATGTGAAGTGTTAAGTTAAGTGTGCTTTATTATCTTGAGAACATTTCAAGGGCATAAGTAAACTAAAAATGTGTGACATGTTCCATTGACAGATAATCTAGAGAAATTTTAGGCCTTCAGTAAATGTCCAAAACAACTCACTAGGATGATCAATATTACCCCAAGTGTCGAATGAAGCTAGGAAAGAAATTGGTGATATACCATTGTCATTAATTTATTTAATGAATTTTGAACCACCTTGACACTTTTTTTGGCAAGTGGTATCCCTGTTCTCCAGTTTATATGGGTGTAGAAGTATGTAAAGTAGGTGGTAAATTAGTCTTCAAGCTGTCAGAATGCTAGGGCATGAGCATGGCTTAAAACAAGCAAAAGGTATGTCACAAGCAGATACAAGGAATTTTGGCAAAATGTGATCATTACTCTGGCATGGCAGGTAGGACAGTAGGACATAACCTATTGATTATGAAACAAGTAGTCTTTACACAGTTAGCATAACCATGTTAGTTATTTTAACTTGTGGAATTATCCTTTGTGTATCAATATACTGTTAGGATAAAGTTGAATTCTCTTCCATCATTTAATTGGCATCCATTGACTCCCTCATGGCTGACTTTAAATTTTTAGTTTGAGGCCTTCAGCTGTTTCCCCAATTCTTGGTCCAATATTGTTCAAGTTGGCTTTTCAGCCAGATTGTAAGAACAGGAAGCCAAGAAACATTTGCGTTTTTAGTTCAGTGCCTCCTCACTGATGCACATTCATCCTCTAGCCTGCCTTTAGGCAGAAGCTGTCCTTTTTGTTGTTTTCGTTCTATGGCCAGATGTTTGTAACGAACTAAAAATGCAGGTCAGATTGCATTAATGGATACCATGGAATAGACTACACTGTTCATGTGAAACATCAATGACTTTTCTCCATATTTGCTGACTGACTGTTCTAGCATTCTGTCTTCAGTTTTCTACAAATTATTGTTGTTTTTAGTCTGGTTGAACTTGCTTCAAACCCAGTTTATCTATTTTGTAGTACTTAATGATACAATAAATTAATGTCTGTAACTGATCTGAGTATCAAATTAGCCAGGGCATTTGGTTTTACATTTCAATCTAAGTTTGGCCTTGTAATCTTTTAAACACTCATCAGGCCTGCAATGTTGTTCCTTTGTGATTGCCTTCCTATGGATGACCTGGCATAGGTCATTTGTTAACATATATTCTCAAACAATTTTCAACCTTTTTCTTTTAATGAGGTCTTTTAAAATATCATATGGAAAAACCAGCCATTTTGGCTTAATGGCTATAGATTTGAAGGCTTCAAACCTGGAGTTCTGAGCATCAAACAAATCCAGAATCTGTTTTATGATGTGGGCACTTGAGTGATTAGTTGCAATTCATTATCGTGGTGCTGTACAAGAGAAATATCACTTCTAGATCACACTTGTGCAGCGAAGGCCTCAAAATGATGATTTTATCAATCACTATTTCTAGATTATTAAGATTATGCACTTGGTGCAAATCTGAGAAGATATTAATTTTGGGAGAAATTTTCCTTAAATTTTAAAAATCTTGTTGAGGTGTGATTTGAAGTCTTGGCATGCCCTTATGCATGTCACTTTAAGATTTTTCTTTGCAAAATTTGAGTAGATTCTCAATTCGTGGGACCATTTATTTGAAAAAATGTTTAAACACTGCCATGGTGGAATGTTTAAGTACACCAAGTTGACTGCCATACGCCATAAGGCGCACACTTCCAGTTTGTACAAAGATATACAAATATTGATGTGCGTGCAAGATGGCACTAATGTCCAAAACAGCATATTGTTGACTCACTCAGACCATAAGAAGTGCAGATGCTAGAGTCGGAGACAACACCAGTGTGCAGCTGGAGGAACACAGCAGGCTAAGCAGCCTTAAAGGAGCAGGAAAGTTGACATTTCGGGTTGGACCCTTCTTCAGAAATGGGGAGGGAAAGGGTCCCGAACTGAAATGTCAACTTTCCTGCTCCTCTGATGTTGCCTGACCTGCTGTGTTCCTCCAGCACCACACATCAATAACTCAACCTTTCAAAGGCTTTTTCGTTTTCCATTCGGAGCCCTTAAACCTCCCTGCAAGAACCATTATTGATCTATTTTCACTAGTTTAAACTGTTTGCTTGCTGAATTTCTCTGAAATTGGCACTCGGCTCTTCTTGCTGTGGTTTTTTTTTTTCTCCCCAAAATCTCAAGTTCACTTTAATAGACCAGATTTTTAAAGTAGGATTCTCTCCTGTCTTTATCCTGCAGAATTGTGCTACAGATTGCTGGAAGTCAGAGTTGTTAATAGGGTCAGAGATAAAAGGTACTGCAGATGCTGGAGAATCCGAGATAACAAGCATGGGGCTGGATGAGCACAGCAGGTCAAGCAGCATCATAGGAGCAGGAAAACTTGACGTTTCGGGCCTAAACCCTTCATCAGAAATGGGGGAGGGGAAGAGGGTTCTGAAATAAATAGGGAGAGAGGGGGAGGCGGATAGAGGATGGATAGAGGAGAGGATAGGTGGAGAGGAGGCAGACAAGTCGAAGAGGCGGGGATGGAGCCAGTAAAGGTGAGTGTAGGTAGGGGGGTAGGGAGGAGATAGGTCAGTCCAGGGAGGACGGACAGGTCA
>JAHRHZ010000058.1:1162420-1176114 GCA_024137785.1 Ginglymostoma cirratum | reverse complement strand
CAGATGCGGCGGAGGCGAAGGAATTGGGAATAGGGGATGGCATTTTTGCAGGAGGGTGGGTGGGAGGAGGTGTATTCCAGGTAGCTGTGGGAGTCAGTGGGCTTGAAATGGACATCTGTCTCTAGGTGGTTGCCCGAGATGGAGACAGAGAGGTCCAGGAAGGAGAGAGAAGTGTTAGAGATGGTCCAGGTGAACTTCAGGTTGGGGTGGAAAGTGTTGGTGAATTGGATGAACTGTTCGAGCTCCTCGTGGGAGCACGAGGCGGCGCCGATGCAGTCATCAATGTAACGGAGGAAGAGGTGGGGTTTAGGGCCAGTGTAGGTACGGAAGAGGGATTGTTCCACGTAACCTACAAAGAGGCAGGCATAGCTTGGACCCATGCGGGTACCCATGGCCACACCCTTTGTTTGTAGGAAGTGGGAGGAATCTGTGTTCTTGGTTTAATAACAGGACCAGCAAGGCTAAAAGTTGAGAAGTAATTAAAATGAATTAATGTCAACTTTTATTAGGTAGGGAGAGACAAAGATTAGACTGAGTGTGAGGGAGTGAAGAAAATCAAATTTAAAACCCCTCAACAATTTATCGCTTGAAGGAATGAGACTCTGCTGTCTCAATTGGTCCCTTTTTGTCGTCTTCAAGATCGAATAACATTGCAGGAACATTTAAATTTCATTATTTAAAATTCCTTTTGTTGTGAGAGCTCTAACTGTTCAAACTGAATTGAATTAATATCCATGATGTCTACTCAATAATTTCTTGTCCGTCCTTGTGCGTTTCAATGATGAAACAATCATTCTTCTCGAGCAATATTGGTGGTTTATCATAAATGGCATATGTCTTGAAGAGAGACGTGCCTTGATATAACACTCTTCAAAACTGCTGGATGTCTCCAAGCACTATGTAACAAGTAAATTACATTGATTTATCTGTAAACACACTGGATAATGGCATGTATCTTGGACTTGTCTTTACATCCTTAGTGACTTGTTAAAACTTTCTTGGTGCAATGTTATTAAATCACTGCATGAAGAATGATACAATTAATAGACTTTCCAATGAAAATTTTTTTTATTTGATTTGTTGCTGAGAAATGTGCTGTTCTGTCCAACTAGGAGTATGTTCATGCTCCGTGCAAGTTGTCTCCTAACCATTTTATTACATCTAACCCTATTTGGAAATCAAATTAGTGTTGTGTCATCATGGAACTTTTTCCTTAACTTTAAAGAAGGACAATGTCATATTTTTCCTCCTTCATTATAAGGTCATTGCTAAGCTTAAACAACACAAACCCCATCTCAGTATGCCCCTATATTTTGGTATGTTATCCCGTGCCATGTGAATTAACCCCATCTGCCAAAGTTTCTTCGCAGAAGGTGGACTTGGACACGGTCATTGGGTAAAAATGGTCTTATTGCTGTGTTTGTTAGCGTTCACACGTGAATGATAATTCTGTTGACTAGGTCTATTTCTCAAGCCCGCTGAAAAATAAATGCAAGCCATTGCATTTTTCTTGATGTACGTGATGGGAAATGTGCTCAGTAGTCTAAAGACAAAATTCTTTTCATAGCATGCACTTGAGTACGTATGAGAATATTGCTAACTGGGAAATCCCCTGCTTCAGTATTGTACAGGGCTATCTTCTATTCAAAGTCAGATATGTATGAATTAAAGGTAGAATTTTATTCTAGTTATTAAGAATATCATGGAAGTATGTTATTGATTGTTCCACTTCCAGATATGTAGTTTATGTAAGTTTGTGCAGGTTTCTTAAGAAAAAAAACGCAGTGAATACTTAGATAATTAACTGTCACTTAATGAATTACCAGCAGTGCATTTTTCATGCTAGTTGTATTAACTGATTCTCACAAAGTCTGATAATTTGAACAGCATTTTCCCTCAAATTATTGTTTAAAAGCAACTTGATTTTTAGTATCTGCAAATGATTCTGCGCATGTTGAAATGTGGCCCTTAAGGCCTTGCAGCGCAAGGGAAAAACAGCTTGAAGGTTCTCTCTTTAAACTGAACAGCTTTAAATCACTACTTGCATACTAGTAGGTGGTAATTGGAATTCAAGAAATGTGGATATAATTGTTTTATACTTGAGTAATAATTATCCAAACTTTGTACAAACATTCTTTTTCAGTCACAACTCAGCCTGTGTATGATTTAATTCCTTTATCATTTCCCAGCAATATATGGCACTCTCTGACTGTCAGGAAGAAACCCCACGCCCAGGTCTGTGTCTGCCTTTAACAGCTTAGATGTGTGACTGAGTACATTCACATCTTCCAGACGCAATTGCCACCAGCCATGCCATGGACTGTAACATTCTTGCTGCTTCAGTTTCAAGGGGCTGTATTGAAGTTGCAACCATAAAAATCAAATGGTGACCCTTCAGTGCAGTGCTGAGAGTCTAAACTTATGATCTGTCTTCTCCCCTCATGTGAACATTACAAATCCCTTGATGCTAAATCCAAGTAGAGCTTCAAAAATATTTCACGTGCTCTAAGGTGCTTTGGGTTTTGAGGTGGATGTGAAAAGCAATATAAACTATACAAGGGCAGGTCAATTGCTTGCTGCCTTGCTTCATAGGCATGACCACTGAAAATGCTTTGTTCTCTGCGAGCATTTCATTCTTATATTGCTTACACAATTTCCATTTCTTTTGGTGCAAAACCCCAGTGAAAAGGCCGTTTGGTCACGTCATGTATTTGGTTGTCACTAGTTGTTCATCTTCGTGTTTTTCGTGGTAAAAATAAAGGATTTATAGCTGTAATGTTGTGTATTGAGCCAAGCCTATGTTGCTGAGAGCTGCAAACTTCACTCCCTTTTCAAATTTTTTTAATGTAGATGACTGTCACTCTGAAAATATAACTTGGGCCTGTTAAGTTGGAAAGGAACATGCTGAAAGAAAATCTTGTATTGCACATTGACTTCTAGAATTTGGTGCTGTCAGACTTTGCTGTGTTGGGAAAAGGCATTACAGCTGAGCTTGTTTCTGTTAGTCCTTTTCCTCTTAGTTTACACCAGAGTGTTTGAACAATAGTTTCAGCCACCTCAAGATTGGTTGATTAATTGTGTAGCTAGGGGGCCAAATCTTAGGTGCTAGTTTGTTGTGCAGGTGTTAAGGCCTGAGATGACACAGACTATTGTTATATTGACCTTCCTTGTATCCTGCGAATTTTCTTTAATTGCCATTGCCATATTGTAAAAAAAATCTTTTGAACTTTCAACCAATTCCAATTTAAATAGCTACTGTAGAACTATTTTTTGGTTTTGCTTTTTTGGTATTGCTAGCATTTTGGCAAAAGCAGTACTGAATGTGAATTTTGTGACAGGATGGCAAATTTAAAAAACCTGATCCCAAATATGATTTTTAAATACTATTGGGCAGGCTGAATTGTGTGTTTTTTGAATTTGTGTAATATTGTGATAGTATGTCTCTACTTAATTATGGTTTGATAGATCTCTGCATTGATCATCCAAACTGCTTGGAGCAATTGTCACTTGAATTGAGTGGCTGACTAATCTTGAAGAGTGAACAAGGCTCAGCAGGTACCATTTAAGAGCTTGTGTTGACTACTACTTTTTTGGTTTGTTTTGTCTTTACTTATTCTGTGTTAACATAATTAGTTCCGACCACAAAACTGTCTGAAGTGGTTACTACAAGCTTTGATAATGAGCAGCAATGCCAAATGTCAGTGATTTTCCTGAAAGCTGGGGAGTAGTTTTAAGATGTTACTGAATCTCACTGCATAGTATTTTCTACTTGTTTCACAACTTGGATTTTTTTAAAAGCTTTGCTTTGAAGTTGAGTTGATAGTCAAGGGTGCATTCTAGTAGGGTTAGTGTGAATAAGATTACTGGTAAACCAAAGGTACATTTTTCTCACTTCTAGTTTTATCAAATTATTTTCAGTGAATAATTTGAGTGTGAATTGTTGCTTTATCTTGATGCATGATGCTAAGCTTTTTGAATTAGTGTCACCCAATAACTTGTAATTGAGACTCTTGTTATTGCAACACTGTCCAGAATCAAAATCACAAAGTGTAACATGATTACGTCTGGCGGAACGACTCTAGCTTTACTGCTGCACGCTGACTTTGACAACAAAAGTGTGGACTACTTTTAATTTTGCTGCACAGTAGTTTCCTAATTTAAACTGCAAAAGCACAAGAGACCAACTCATCGTATGGTTTACTTTCCCCGGTGAGAGAACTTTTGAACTGATAAAAAATATTCATTTGGTGACTTGACTTGACTTGACTTTCCCTGTAGGGGATAACCTTTTTAAATCTCTAAGGTACCAGAGCAGCAGCGAACATTTCGGTGATGTATATCGTGTGCATCATTTCTGTATGTTAGTGGATTTCGTGTGATACTGCATGCAGTAAGACAGGCAGTTTGATGTATGTAATGGGAAGATTCTGCAATGTCACTGACAGTATTGAGGTTTAGAATTTCCTGAAGTTTATTACTCTCTGCAGGAAAAGCTGTAGGTTGGTGTGTACTTCTTTAAAATGGTATCTTTCAGGTTAAAAAGTGTGCTTCGAGTGTTTGTTGCACATCTTGCAGCCATCTGACTTCTGTGCTTCCAGTGCCACTTCTTTTGGCAGCCCACTCAAGAAGTGGCTGAAGTGTAATAGCTATAATCCAGGCAAAAAGGGTTAGAAAAACTTTAGCTACCTGCCTTCATCTTTGCTTTCCTCTGGCAATGCAAGAGAAATTAGTAGTCGGCTGTTGATAAGTCAATGTTTTTAAACGGTTTCTAACCATTCTAATTCTACAGCTAATGCTGCTTTTAATAAAGACTAATAGCGACGATTTTGAAGGAGAAGAATCAGATTATGTTTAGTTGCTGGCAGAGTGCAAAATTTCGGAATTTCTGAATGCTCACTTTTTGTGGGAGAAACGTGTGCCGAGTATGTAGCAGCAAGGTCTGGAATTTGAAACGAAGGTGTGACATAAATAGTTGATTTCATGTTTTGTGCAGCTGGCGGTATTGTACAGAGGCACTCGAGCCTTTCTTTGGTAAGGTTTACTTTGGGTCCATATTACAGCTTATCAAGTTCTTGTATCAACTACCAATATATTCTAATTTGCCCATGTTATATGGAAATGGTATACCAATTGGCCTTTATTTGCCCAAAATTTGTTTTCTGTTGTGGAACATACATTTAAGTGTGTGCACATTCTCTTAACTAATATTCTCTTCAGCCCGCAAGAGTTGGCGTTTCCTGCTTGTGCTATGTTGAAATTTTTTAAAATGTCACATTTTTGGCAGCATTTGTCGCATCCTAAAGCTTTTATACTGGCTCTTTTTCTGTTGTTGCACCTCCTACATTCATTGTGCATTATGTAGGCTGTAATAAGCCATGGACAGTAAATATATTGAACAGATTTGAGTCCTAACCAACAGTTCTTGATCATGGTGCAAAGAACCATGGCTTACTCGTGGTGAAACAGAAGGAATCTTTTTTAAACAGTAGAATGGTTTCTGTTAACTAACTGGCACATAAGCCCAAAGGGTGAAATAACCCATTCTTCCATTCTACAGGAGCTTTAAATAGATGTACAGGATATCATGTTTGACAGTTGTGATACTGTTAAAACTCCATTGCACTGATGTAGTATACTTTTGAAAGCATTTTGGAGAGGAAAAAGTTGATTATCTGCTTTCTCAGATCTCTGTTTCCTTTCGAACAAAAATATTGGAACAGAATTATTGCTCTGTTTTTTTTTTTGTGCTATTTGCTAACTTATATACAGTTAGCAGAATCAGTTACCTCAGTCCAGTGGCAGCCCTGTAAATGCAATTGATCTGGATTTGATTTCAGTGTTTGGCGAAATAGCTATTTGTCAAAACTAACTGGCAAACATGTCTGTATCTGTGTCTCTCTAAAATGTAGTTGATACTAATATGGATGGCATTGATATTTCGTGCACAATGAGTGTTTCCTGGAACCTTGACTTGCTAACTTATTGACTACCTTTTTTTCCTGGAAATAAAATACACATTGCCCTCAATGTGTGAGAAACTCACTCAAACTGTATTCGGTATGATTTGAAATAATCAGAAATCTACTTGAGCCAATGATATTTTTACAGAATATGGCAATATTTTGTATGAATATTTAAAGAATTTCTGCACATAATACAAGTTTGTATGATAAAATGCAGTCCTTCAGAACAAAGGAGGCTTAAAATTCATAAGCTAGATCAGTTGTCTGCAAGTGGAATACTACTAGCCCACTGTCTTGCTGGAAATATCATCAATAGACTCAATTTTCATAGGGAATGAAGTATGTTTTTGTATGGTCTTTGCTAATTGTAAAGATTAAACCTTACAGAATTGGTCGGAGATCCCTGTTAACTTCCAGGGCACAGTAGCCTGGTCAGCCCCTACTGAAATCGATCCCATAGTGAAGAAAAATACGACTCTTCCCAGCTTGATTTTATTCAAAATAGAATTGACACATGTTCTTCAAGAAATTTTGAAGAAACATGTACGTGCTATGCAAGTGTCTTGGGTTGATGTCAACATCCTGGTAGTCACCATTGACCAGAAACTACATTGGATTAGCCGTATACATATCATGACTACAAGAGTAGGTCTGAAGCTAGGAACACTGCAGAAGGTAACTTGTTATGACTCCCCAAAATCTATCTGTTTACAAGGCACAAAACTGGAGTAGAATAGAATACTCTCCTTTCCTTTCGCTTGAGGCTACACCTCCAACAGCTGTTGAGCTGAACACCATCCAGGGCAAAGAAGCCTGCTTCATTCCCATCCCTTTCTCTTCAGCATCCATACCCTCTACCAGTGCACAATGAAGGTCTATACCTGCAGAAATTCATCATAGCAGTTTCTGAACCTTTTGGTCTCTACCACAAAGACAAGGGCAGTAAATGCACCTGCAAATTCACTCCAAAGCCCTGCAACCTGTCTTGGAGCTATATTGCTGGTCCTTCACCATCATTGAGTACAAATTCTGGATCTCCCATTTTATAAGGCAGTTTTGGGATGGGCATTAGTTGCTTAGAGCCTGTGGTGCTCATCCCATGAATGCATAAATTGCTTTTTTTAAAATCTGAAATGCATGTTAATTTTGTGAAACGTTCAATCTTTCAGTAGCTGCCTGCTTTTCTCCACAATTCTGTGCTTTATTTCCTGGGAGTTTATGTTGGTGTACCAAAAGCTCTAGATGGAGCAGATGTATGTATGGAGGTGGTCGGGAAGTCTGGGACCAGGGGTCATAGTCTCAGGTTATGGCGTAAGCAATTTAGGACTGAAATGAGGAAACATTTCTTCACCTGAGCGTGGTCACCAGAATTAGCTATCACAGCAGACTGGACATCCTGAGTATATTTAAAAAAGAGATTTTTTTTTTAAGATATTAAAGGCATCCAGGATATGGAGAGAAAACCAGTATGGCATTGAGATAGGATCGTGACTGACTTATATCAAAATGGGCAGAGCAAACTTGTAAGACCACTAGTTTATGGCTGGAAAGCCAGTTTGTGGTGCGAAGTGATGGCATGAGTTCAATTCCTGCACAAATTGCAGTTACCCTGAAGCATTCTCCTTCTCAACTTCTTTCTTTACCTGAAGTGTAGTGACCCTGGGGTTAAACCACCTACCAGTCATCTCGCTCGCATTCTCTCTTTCCCTTGCTCACTCTAATGAAAGAACAGCCCTATGGTCTGATAGTACTATGGTGAACTGATTTTTGTTATTTTTCCTTAAACTTTAAATCCTGCTTTTGTGTTCCAGTTGTGTGCAAAGATAACTGCCAATTTAAAATGCTATAGTTAGCCTTTAGATGGAAATAATTTGTCCAAATTCCCTTTTTTTTTTTTATTCTATGGCATAAGCACAAATTTCTTTGCTGTTTTCTTGACTCAAACTTCTGGACCCCACAAAAGTTCCATTAACTTCTTTATCTTAGCTTAGCCGGCGCGAGGTCCGGAGACGGCACCAGAGTAACAGTCAAGCTCTCACTTGGTGGACTCTCGTCGGACCTCTGTGTACAGCATAAAAGCAGTACAGTTTATAGCCCTTGTTATCGCGTCCCATACTGTTCACGTGCGTCATAAGCAGACAAGCAGTGCAGTTAACAATGTTCGATTGAATAGAGAAAGCAGCCCCAGCCGTGGGAAGAACAGCTGCAACCTTCAGCTTGTTACAAACACAGACACACGTTCCAAAATTTATGGTACATCGTTATTTCAGCAAAACTTCTAACTATTGCTTCCCCAGTACTTTATCACTTTGAAATTCATTGGCCTGGATTTTGCAGTCAGCAGCAAATTATCAGTACTCTGTTCACGTAGCTTAAAGCTGCCCACAGCTTTTTGCATGGCAACCTACAATCTGGACTTTGAGAGTACAGTCTGCTGTATGGGACATCTGGGAATTATGTGAACAGGGCAAGCAAAAACACACCTCCTTACGTTTACTTGGCTCTTAAGAATTCTTTTTGGAGTTGAACTAAGAAGTAAAAGTTTAAATATTGAACTATTCTGATTAATGCACTAGCATTATCATTGGTTGGTAAATGCTTCAGAGCCAATGTTACGATAGCTATGACCCCTCATTGAACTGTTTTTGTCCAGGGCTGCTTTGTTTATGTTTGATAATTTTGTTTCTTTGATACCTTATTGGATGTCTGACACACTTGTATGAATTAGACAGTGTCTAAGGTTTCTCTGCAAGTTCATGTCTAGAGATTAGATTGAACACTATTAGTCAGGTCCACTGACTTGGGGGGGTGGGTGGAAAATGTGCTGATGCTACTTTGCTAAAAGCAAAAGCAGCCTGTAGGTTTAAAGCTATCTGATCCTTGAGTGATCAGGAGGAACACTTTTCTCCTCCTTCTCTGACTTAGGAAGGTTGAGCGCTGCAAAATCAATTTTATTCTGACTTTGTAGAAGTGGGGAGAAACTTGCACTGTCTATTTCAACCAGGTTTTGGCCCTTTACTAGGTGAGAAGGTGACAGTTAAACAAGCGTACTTAACTTAAAATTGTGACCTAAAAAGTTGGCACTGGAATTTCAGATTTGCCAAATGAAATGTGCACCAGCCAGACTTTAAGGTGCAGCGATGTTATGCAATGAAATGCCTTTAGTCACAATGGAAGCTATTCTGCATAACTTTGAATAAGTAAGGATATTAATTTTTCTTGCCCCCTCTTCAAACAGTGTCTTACCACAAGTGCCAACAACTGCATTTAGCTGTTCTGATCAGTTTTCTGAATGTATGAAGCTTCATTTGTAACTTTATGCTGTTTAAATTTACATTGGATAGTTTTGATATGTTGCTCCAGGTCTCTGCTAGCAGGATCGTGTCCAAGAAAGCAGAGTACTCTATCAGGATATCTAAACTGTGAATTCCAGGCCAATGATGTCAGTAGTTTTGATGGTGACTTGTATGGAAATATGATTCTTGTCCTAGGTGGGGTAATATTTCTATTTTCTTCCTCCTTTGAGTAGTAGGTGTTGTTGACAATAGCCTATCCAATTCCTCTGGAAGCTAACTTTTGTGACTCAATAGGTTGCTTGAAAAGGCAACTAAGCATTGTCCATTTGGCTGTATCTGAAGTCGCTGTAAGAATTGTGCTGTTTGTTTGTTCTGTCTTTTAAAACTCTGGATTGCAAGGAGAAAGAACTGTTCTGGATTGCAAGGAGAAAGAACTGTTCTGGATTGCAAGGAGAAAGAACTGTTTGTGTGTTTTTTTTTAAATTTTAAATTGCATGATTTTTACAGCAAGGAATTTAGTAAGTGTTGTGAACTCTGCAGAATCCCATAGCCACAAAAAGCAATGTGCAGGTGATCAGGTGTTGTGAAGCGTTTGGATCTCCAGTAATTGAGTAGCTTGGAACTGGAAACAAGTTACAAAGACACAGAAGGATATGCTGCTGTTCTCCCGGCAGAAATGATGTGTTTTCTGTAGTATAAACTTGAGGAAAAGCAATTACTGTGAGCTGTGACTTCTGAATTGATAAATTTGTCATTGTCATTGTCATTGTCATTTTCATGTGAAACTTCCTGGAAAGACGGCGCGAGAGATCTGAGCTCCAAGGAGCTGGCTAGACAAAGTAAGATCATGTTCACGTAGGAATCAGGATGCAAATACCATAGGTTTTTTTTATTTGTTCTGTGTGTAGACTTTAAAGTGGATTAGACTTTGTTAGTATTATATGACAATAGCTTATTAGATTACTTATAACTGTAATCTAGTTAAAATAAATAACGATTTTCTTTTCTTTAAAAACATAGAAAGCATGGACTATCAACTTTGCTCTGAATGCCAGTTAAATTGAAGTACTGTGTGTACTTAGAAAAAAGGTAACAATTTGTATGACTCTGGGAATAGCCGAGGCTTGTTTTAATGACAGCCTACCCCCAATAAGTCATAGGTCATATAGGTAAGGATGCTAATTTTCATTCTCCAAACCAAGTTACTGAGTTTTTAATAAATCTGGTGCTTTCCTGTTTGCCACTACATTGTCTTCTTTTTTTTTAATATTTCCAAATCGGAGTATCTGGCTTTATATTTCTCTGCTGTTGTAGTGGGGTTTGAATTCCTGCTTCCTGGTTTTCATGAAACTTACTAGGAAGGTGTCATTGTATTATTGTACAACCTCCTCTTTTTCCAGACTTTCCCTCGGTTCATCTTCCAGAACAATGGAAGTGAAAACTTTTTTGTTTTGGAGCGGTGTTTGAGCCTTCAACTAACTTGTAGATCTTTCTTGTTCTGCCTTCTCCAGCAATTTCTAGTGCCTACATGATAGCAAAGATTATGAAACCCTGTACAAAATTAATGATGTAAGTATTTTAACTGAAGCATCTATATGATGCGTCTTTTTTGTAAAGGTATTTAAAAAAAGGTACAAGATAAAGCTTGTAACCACATTGCAGTTTTTGGAGATTTGCGTTCCTTTTATAACTGTTCAAATTTTTATGCTGTTTGTGCAACTTTCATTGTATATGTTGGCAACCGTATAAACTTTTGTGGTAACCACGGACCACAGATGGCTCAATCCATGTAGACCATCTTTGAATTGAGTTGAAGGTAGAACAAGCTCATGGGAGCTAAATGGCTCACTGTTTCGGTGTGCAGATGTCCCTGTCTTTTTAAAATCCAGCAGTACTGTGTTGTGATTTTAGAAAAATATTGTCTATTGGATTTTCTAATTGCGTGATTAAAATTTAAAACCTTCTGTTAGGTATACAGTGTTTCTGAAGTAATAGTCAGTTAGATAACAAGGTGTCAACTTTCACTGCCAAGGTTGAAAAACACAAATTCGTTCCTCTGATCTGATTTACCCAGCTGCTTGCTTGTGTTTATAGCTTGGTTGTCAAAACTGTTAAGAATTTCTCCACTCTAAACTAACTTATTAATAGAATTTTTTTTGCAATTTTTCTCCATGTCATCTAGGTCAAAATGCAAGATGTACACTGCATCAAACCAAGAATTTCTGTTTCTGCACTATGCAGTTCACACTCCTATTTGAACCAAATCTGCCTTTTGTAATGGTGAAGTCTTGCTGGAAAATATTTGTTTCCTTCTGTCTGGGTGGGGGCATTTCATACAATTCAAATCGTGAACACATTAGACAGCATCTTGAACCAGGAGCTGTGAGAAAACGAACCACGTAGTGGTCTCTTATTCCAAGCTTTGTTGAGTTTCTTGGCTAAGATGCATGTTCTTTTATGAAATGAAACTTGGAACTATATTAACGAAAGCATTTGGGCTATCTTGTACTTAACTTTGTGACTGGAGACGTGGAGTCGAGGGAGTGACAGTTTAATAAAAGGGGAGTGGCTAGTTCTTCCCGTTCAGGGCTTTTTCTAGTTTTTTTTTAAACTGTAGCAGTCAATATTTTGAGTACCTGAGAGTTGCAAGCTTTGGTCAATATTACTAACTGACTTCCTGTGAAATCTCTGGATGTTCCCTTCTGCCTGTAAGAATCTGTTTGAATTTACCTGTTTTGTCAAGGGGTGTGTTTTATGGGAATGTTACTATATTGGAGCAGTTACGAGTATTCTGTTAACATTTTTTTCCAATAGTTCTAAATTCTTTTGTGTTTTAACTATAGTGTTTCAATTATTTTGCTTAAAGCTAGGGGAGGCAATGGCCTAGTGGTATTATCGCTGGATTGCTAATCTAGAGACCCAGACCTCGGATGTTCTGGGGACCCAGGTTCGAATCCCATCATGGCAGATGTTAGAATCTGAATTTAATAATCTAGAATTAAGAGTCTAATGATTAAGAAACAATTTCTGATTGTCAGGAAAAACCCATCCAGTTCACTCTCTCTTGTCCTTTTTTTTAATGGAAGGAAATCTGCTGTCCTTACCTGGTCTAGCCTACATGTGACTCCAGCCCCACATCAGTGTGGTTGACTCTTAATCGCACCCTGGGCAGTTGGGGATTGGCAGCAAATACTACCTAGCCAGCGATGCCCTCATCTCATAAATTAAAAAGAAAAAAGTGGTTTGATCAGTTGCATTAAACATGGAACACTACCTTCTCATCTGCCTTTAAAATAAGAAGGTAGCCTGGATCTTAACATTTTCTTGAAATATTTTGAGGCGGGTCTGACCTGGTCCATAACCACTTCGAAGTTGTTTCTCTTCATTTTTGAAGAATGCACTAATACTTGTATCTTTTCTTTTTGAGGCTAAGTGAGTACGAACGTTTTGTTGTTTTATTTTGGTTTTTAACATTTATGCTACTAAGTTGAATATGCAACTAGGGAATGGTCCTACTTCCAGGAGTTGGAATATATTTACAGCATATCTTTTATATAGTACAATCATGGATTGCAAATGGGCTTTAGATAGGGAAAGATCTGTAGTTTTAGTCTGGAAGTTTGTCTCTTTAACAAATTGTATCCTTCATTGAAATTACTAATTAAAGCTTTCGGTGTTCTTATGAAGAGAACGTGATGATGTGTGCTGTTTGCCTGCCCCTAATTTTAAAAATGCATGACTTTTTGGGTTGTGGAAAATGTGACTTAGTCTGGCGATCATAACACAAACTGGCACTAGACCATGCTGTATTGAATGAACGCAAATAGCTGTTCTGATATGCAGTCTTGCTGAATATGTATTTGTATCGACGTTCTCAATTTGACTACAGTTCATTGAATTTTCAATGTTGTACAAATGTCAGCTGTTTTAATAAACTTGTTTTATATGGATCTGACTCTTCTACAAATGTAGATATATTTAAGTGGATATTGTACAACTGTTACTGTACTAAGATACTTAAACATTTCATTGTCCCAAATAAATATCTAATTGGGAAACCTGAAAAAATAAAATCTTTCAAGTACTCTTCTTCTTTTTAGTCTTCCATTTGCCTCAGATTATTTTTGGATAGTTTTTGTAATCTACCTTGGTTGTATCTCAAACTTTGCGAAAACGGAAAGTGATGGAGTCAGTTCAATTTTGTATTCACGAGTTTTTTTTCTTAAAAAGCAACTCAATTGGGTATTGTTTAAGCCTTTTAAGATGTGAAAAGTTGTGATTTTTATTTGTTAGACACAAATCCATTAATTAAAGTGCCAAAATGATGGCTGCTTTCATCACATGTTAATATTTATCAAAACTGGTAGGATGATAGGAAGTGCTACACCTGCCCCCACACCACCTCCCTCACCCCAATCCCAGGCCCCAAGAAGAC
>JAHRHZ010000058.1:1096963-1162020 GCA_024137785.1 Ginglymostoma cirratum | reverse complement strand
CCTGGCTCCATCCCCGCCTCTTCGACTTGTCTGCCTCCTCTCCACCTATCCTCTCCTCGATCCATCCTCTATCCGCCTCCCCCTCTCCCCCTATTTATTTCAGAACCCTCTTTCCCTCCCCCATTTCTGATGAAGGGTTTAGGCCCGAAACGTCAAGTTTTCCTGCTCCTATGATGCTGCTTGACCTGCTGTGTTCATCCAGCCCCATGCTTGTTATCTAGGATGATACAACTATTTTGGTTTTGATCTTTTGTGAGGTGTTATGCTGCTTGAACCCGATTTTTGTATTTAAAGTTCACATTATGCAATAGTATACAAAGTTGTCTTGGATGGCTTGTATTTTTCATCATTTTTAATATTTTTATTTACTCTATGCAAGTCACCGTTTTTGCAGACGGTGGGCAAGTGTACGACTGCAGTTGTGCATGTTATCTTGTCATTTCAACTTCTATCAGCTGAGAGTAGAGGACTGAATCTGCAAATATAAAATGCATTTGAACTAACATCCTCGTAGATTCATTTTAAAAGTTGTCAAAATTCAAAAACTTAAACTGCAAGTTATTTCTGTAATGAGATTTGAGATAAATAGTCTGAAACAATTGAAGCTTCTATTTGAGATAGCTGTGTTGAATCAGCTTCAAATCATGCGTGCACGTAATTAAGATTGGCAGTTATTTATCTAATTATTGAGAATTTTTGAGAATATTTGTAGCTCAGGTTATGGATGAGGTTGCAGACTTGCTCGCCAAGCTGGTGTTTGATTGCAGACGTTTCGTCACCCTTCTAGGTAATATCAGTGTGCCTCCGGTGAAGTGTCGGTGTTCCGTCCTGCTTGTTTATTAATAGGCCTCGGTTTGATGGCGTGGTCAGTATTACTTCTGGTTTTGTTCTTCTGTGGTTTGTATATTGGGTCCAGTTCAATGTGTGTTGGAGTTTCAGTTGGAATGCCAGGCCTCCAGGAATTCCCTGGCATGTCTCTGTTTGGCTCATGCTATTATGGATGTATTGTCCCTGTAGAATTTCTGCCCTACTTTTTCAGTGTGTGTTGAGACCAGTGAGAACTGATCAAGTCTCTTGGTGGCTAGCTGGTGTTCATGTATCTGTTTACATAGGCCAAACTGGAAGAAAACTGACAATGTTTCTCAATCTTTGCATGGTAGTTTGTATATTTAGTTTTATTGGTTGTGGGTATGTGGTCCTTTTATGTTCATCGGTAGCTGTTGCAGGGTGGTTGTTCTGTAGTCTACTCTGATACCTCGGGGTCTGAGTCGTCTTGTGGTCATCTCCTGATAGGTCTCTGCACAATAGGGTGATTAGTGTCTGGCCATGTTGTGGTCTGCCACGGAGGTAATGGTGTATTGTGCTTATTGGGTATCCATTCCTTTTTAAAAATTCTGTATAAGTGCTCCTGTTCTGCTTTTGTGTTCCTGGGTTGGTGCAGGGTTGTGGTTTGATTGAGTAATGTTTTGATGCAGCTCTGTTTTATTGGCATTAGGGCAGTTGCTGGTCTCAAATGGAGCTGCATCAGGATCTTATTCAAACAAGGCTCTGTTCTGCGCTGTATTGTTCTATGTTCTATAAGGCACAGCACGCCGTCTTGGCGAGCAAGTCTGCAACCTCTATTATTATATAACCCATTCCATCTCCATTTCTTCCTTAGCCTGCAGGAAATGGTATAAATATTTCTTTGTGAATATTGAAGTAGTCTCGTAAAGAATTCATAGGGCCAATTCTGCTTTGCATTTGATTTGTGCTTTTCTCCATTTATGTCCTGTTTTCTATGTCTGTCATGTCAGATAACTGCGTTTTAAACACGACGGTGAAAGACAAACATTGTCCATGGTGTCTGCTCGGAAAGTGACCCACTTGTACTTAACCATTGTCCTAAAATAAACTTTGCAATATTCAGGAATTTAGAGAACATTACAGTCAGCTTTAAAACTGCCGCAAGCTTTGTGTTAATCCTTATTTAAACTACTGTGTCTCTGCTGACAGTCTTGAAACTTGCATCCCATTGTTCCTATGTAATTAGTATTATCCAGAATTGCAGGATAGTTTATTCTGCAGCTTGCTTTTCTGAAAACTCTTGTCTGGGATGCATGCAATCACTCGGACAATTTTTAATTCTATAAATGCAATGTGTTGAATATTTGAAGATGTGCTAGCTTTTCAAGAAATTGTCAGACAAAGCAGTGTCGTGTGCAAATGACATCCAACCCTTTTGCAGTTTATTTCAAATTTTATGGTTGTGCTGTATTGTACTCAGTTGCCTTCCGTCAACAAAGCCCAGATAAAACTTAAGTGGACAATTCTGTTTTGAAATCATAATACTTCACTTTTTCAACAGACTAGCAGAATGAAGAAATGGTCAAATGCCAGGAAACATTTTTAACTCTAGGTCAGTGAAATTAAAGGGTTCTTTTACACGAAACATTTAGCAGACAGACACCGCAAGCAATCGGGAAGTCGTAAGTCCTTGGTTGCATGGGAAATGGAAACAAAGTGCCACTACAATTGTAGTGGACTTTGCTAAAAGCATGTTGAAGAGTACTGTGCATGGTTTTGGCCTCCTAATCTGTGGAAGACTAGGAAGCTCCATTATCAACTATGCTGAAGCTGATATATTTTGAACACCCCAGAGGACCTGGGACAATGCAAATTGTGGGAAAATGAAATCGATGGTCATAATTTTAGAGATGTTATGCTGCTTGAACCCAATCTATTTAAATTTCATATTATGAAGTAATATTGAATTTTTAAAGAAAATGAATGGGCTGGCTCAACCGACTGCATAGCTTGCTCCTATTTATATGTAAACCAAAGAGAATGATTTTTGCCTTCTAAAGGTATAGATTAGCTCAGCCTTAAGATGGGAGTTGTTTACAGCCTGTCTTGTGGGAATGCATATCCGTGCTTGTAGGCGTACTTTGACTGCAGCAACAATTTTTCAAAGGGTGAAGAATATATTTGTTGTACTCCAAGTTTGAAGCACAGCAAGAATTTAAAACCTGCACTTTGTTACCGTGCAGCACAGCAGTGTTGCTGCTGTTAATGTACCAGGGCTGGAGTGTCTACTTGCCCTTTGTAAAGCATGAATTGTGTATCCAGGAATAGTCCATCTTTAAGATCTAAACAGCGATGACAAGAAGTCTGTTTTTATTTGTGCTAGTTAACTAGGGAATGTGAAGGTTTATCTGGAACTCTGCTTCTCTTAATGTTTTGTGGTCCTTGCCCATATGTGTAAACGTTTTTTTTCTATTACAGGTGCCCCCGTCGGCACATAGGTTGTACCGGGCAGCAGGAAAGTTCCTCAACACTAACAAATTTTGCACAAGTTAAGCACTTTGAAGAAAAGGTTAGCAATTGTGTTTAAACTTGGAATCAAAATAGATTTGTGACTGTGTTGAGTTGTAAGTGCGTTAGCATACTGTCAAACATAGATGTATGCTTCCTTTTAACGAAAAGAAGCCCAAACCTGTACTCTTCCTATTTTCAAACCTTTTACAGCTAAATATCGTAACAGTTTGCAGACATCTGATCTTCAAGTGTAAATTGTGTGACGAAGCTATATTATGGAAATAACTATTTTGATTAATATGACTGAGATTGAAGGAGCCAATTGTTGCTCTTTTCCCACTACTACATGGTTACAACATAAATTTAAAATATTTTTTACGCAGGTTCCAATACGGCCAGTTGTATGCTTTCACTAGGGGCGGAAGGGGAATGTTACAAATGGATTTCTCTCGCAGAGATTTACAGCTTTTAAAGAATGTTTATTGATCAGGAAGTGTTTATTTTGAAGGCACAAAATGATCCTAAGTCCATTGATTTAGTTCTCTCCTACATGGTCAGACACAACCATGCTAAATTAAATCAGTGACTGAGGTCTTGTTTGTTGAGGAAATTCAATATTGACAAGTTCTTTTGGTCACTGCCATTCCATAAGTCCACAATAATCCTTTGTGTACGAAGTATCATTTTAACATGACACGTCCAACTGCTTTCTCCACTTATCCAGGTATATAGATTTTATTATGTTTGTTAATCTGGCCCAAACAGGATGTGACCGACGAATCTCCAGATGCGAAGCCTTCGGATGTCAACAGTCATGTTGATCACTTACTAGAAGTCTGCACAAAAGCAAACCATCAGGTACAATTTAGTAACTTCATTTTCTATCATAAACTTCATGTAGAGTTGTTAGCCCTACACGTTCATAGTGAAATATATATTTTCAATTTTGAAATTTCTGCACCACCAAATGAGAAGAACTAAATATAGGTGGTGGTGCCGGTGTTGGAGTGGACTCAGAACTGACTTCTGAGTCAGATATTTGGGATGTTTCAAATCCCACCCGGCTGTTGAGTGAAACCACCTATTAATTTCCTTGCCTGTGACAGGTCTAGTGGTGTCGTCAGCATTTCAAATATATGCACAAATCATCTTGTCCTACTTCTTGAAGGAGATTTGAGAGAAATGGGTGAGAGTGAAAATTGCTAGTTATATCGATACAGTTCTAGAGTGAAACATCTTGTAATAAGCAGGTGCATTATATACTGAACATTCTGGCCAGAAGAAAGCAAATTATATCTTATTAAATTCCTATTCTAATGCTTGGAGGAATCACAAGCTTTCAGAGCGCTGCTGCTTTGTCTCACCTGATGACAAAGGAGCAGTGCTTAAACCTGTTGGACTGTGGACTGCAACGTGGCGTTGTGACTTCTGACTTTGTCTGCTTCACACTAACACCACCGCCTATATATAGTGGGAGCAAGTACAAATTATTTTCAAAATTGAAAATATTTTCAGTGAGCTATGAAATACTGAGCATGCATACCACTGTTACATGGGAAACAAATATGCTCATTCACCATATTGCTTTGATGATAACGAGCAAACTTTTCTTTGATTAGATGGCAGATGAGTCCAGCAGACTCTCAGCCAGAGTTCGTTTTTGTAACAGTCTCTTGGGTTTAACAACCAGTTTTACCATTCTTGCTAACGTTTTTTATTAAATATTTTCATACTGCAGTAAGTTTCACCCTCTTCTTCCCCCTCGGTTTTTGTTTTGTATTCAGTTGTTTGATTATTCTGCGGAATCTTACACTACAGTCCATGAATAACATCTGAACCTTGGCAGCTATGGCTGCTGTAGAGAATCTCTGGCAGTAAGCAACAGCTTGTCTGAGAAGTGATCTCTCTGAGATGGGGGCATCCAGTGTAAGAAGCTTGCTGATCCTGAAAAATACAGGACATAATTTTACGGGTACAGATGGTTTGAATAAACTGAAGGTTACTGGCATACTAATTTCAGCTCAGAGGTAGCAGGTTTATGGGAATTTGAGGGAAAAAAATTCTTCAACCAGAAAGTGATGAGAATCTGAAACTTTCTGTCTGAGGATAAGCTCTACAATCTTTTCAAACATTTTATTTTTTTAAGAAAAGACCTTGTATGCATTCATGAGGTTCCATAACCTATAAGGGAATGGATCAAAAGCAGAAAGTGGGGATTAGGCTGAATGGCTACTTGCCAATCCATTAGGATATGCTTGTCTGCCAAACTGGCAGCTTTCCATATGATTCCATCCCCAAAATAATAATGTGCATTCACATGTCACCTTTTTTTAGCGTTAGAAAATGCTCCCAAGTATGAGGCAGGGTTGGTATTAAGAAAAAACACTTAAAAAGATTTGTTTGAGGGTTGAAGGGAGGAGGGCAGGCAGTAAGGAATGATCTGAAGACCAAATTGCTTGAGAGGCAAGTCAGAAAAGTGGTCGAAAAGAATGTGTCTTGCCACAATAGAAACATTGTCCCAGCGTCCACTCTGTCCAGGCTGTTCAGTATTCTAAGTTGTTTTTTTTTAAAAATAAGATTTCTTCTCCCACCACCCACCCCCCACCACCACCACCAATCCTTCTAAACTCCATTGAGTGTAAACCCAAAGCACTCAAACGTTCCCGGTATGTTAAGCCTTTCATTCTTGGAGCCATTCTTGTGAACCTCCTCTGGACCTGCTGTAGGGTCAATACATCCTTCCTGCGGTATGGGGCCCAAAATTGCTCATGACGAAATGTGGTCTGACCAGAGCTTTATAAAGCCTCCAGTACATTCCTGTTTTTATATTCTAGTCCTCAAGTGAAAAGTTGTGGTTCCAACGCTGACCCTTGTGGAGCACCACTAGTCACCAGCTTCCATCCTGAGAAGGATCCTTTTATTCTTGCTCTCTGCTTTCTGCCAGACAGCCAATCTTCTATCCATGCTAGTACCTTTCCTCTAACACCATGGGCTCTTATCTTACTCAGCAGCCTCCAGTGTGACACCTTATCATAGACATTCTGGAAGTCCAGATATCTGTAGTAAATACTACAACACATGGACTGCAGTGGTCCAAGTAGGCAGCTCACCGTGACCTTCTCAAGGGCATCTAGGGATGGACAAACACATGCTGGCCCAACCAGCAATTCCCATGAATAAAGTGTTTTTTAAAAAACACATCAGAATTACCTTTTTTGCAAACCTTTCATGTCCTTATCGTAGTGAAGTGCATTCCCAAGGCAGTAGAAGTTCATAATCACACTTTCTACCAGCCACAAGGAAATGGCTGTTGTCAGTCACTTCGCTGAAGTTTGCTCAAGTAGATTTCACCAAATTATATGCAGACTTGTTCTAATCTGCCAACTTTGCTGACATGGCACCTTCTAAGGAATATCTAGTGTTTAGTCAGCAGGGTTTTAAAATAAAATTAAACATTGAAAGAATCTTAACCCAAATTAAGCCATATTTGACCTCCTTAAATGCATCTCTTTCTACAGCATGTGAATTCTGAACAGTTGGACTTCCCTGAGCCTGGACTGGAGCCTTCTGAAGGACTGGAGGAATCTCCCAGTATAGCTGCTAATACTGATAACATTTCCAGTTCAACTACCTCTGAGAATTCCTCATTCTTGCAGCACAGGCAAGTGTCCTAGTCTACCTTGCCTTTGCCCATACATTTACCAGATACGAAGTGAGCTGCGCTATTGCTGTCTTGTTTACAACTGCTAGACATAAATGAAACATTAAATACTATAAATTTAATATAATTTTTCCTAGCTATTTGAAAAGAACGGAATGCGATGTGTAGCACAACTTAAGCAGTTTGTTCATTGAAATGACTGGAGATTTGGCAGTTTAAATTGTAAAATATAGTGGGTGTTGGTGGGGGGAACTTGGCGAAAGAGTTACAACTGTTTCACATTATTTGGCAAACTAGAAATATTAATCACCTGATCTTACTTCATGTTCCATTTTCATCACACTTTTTAAAATGTTGGCATCTGAAATTTCACATTACAGTGCTTTAAGATTTGTCATGTGCTCAGAACTAAAGTTGTAGACTTGCAAAATATGGGCACACTGTACCTGACAATGACTTTATGATATGAGAAGCAATCAGTGCAAATCTGTAACTTTATTCAAATTTGAATGTGATCTACATTACTCTATTTCTAACTTATTTAATTTAGATCAATATATACATATTTTAGGTTTCCTTTTTAGATTTCTCCAGGCAGTTTGGAGGAGAGATCCATTTGAGTGAAATAATATCTTAAAACCGTATCATTTCTTTCTCTTAGTGCAATAGAAAAATCCAGTGATGATATTCCTGTATTAAGCTATGAGCAGTCTAAAGCTGACCATGATGCTGGAGGGAAAAGTGAGGCTGTCCCTCCAAGCAGGCCCCCCTCCTATGTTAGCCTATCTGAAGGGTGAGTATTGAATAAGGCTCATGTTTCTTTACAGAAGCTAATATGTGCAGTACCTGATTTGCTTTAATGCTCTGTTTGCTTCTCATTCTTAGAAGCGCAAGTTGTGTTGTAAGAGAACACATTAATTTGATTAGAATACTTTTTGGCTGCAGAATGATTTATTTATAAGGCTATATTTTACACGTAGACCTCCAGAGAAACCTAGTGATGGCAGCAAAATCTCTTCAAGTGCTAAAGGAAACCTACCTGAAACTGAGCTTTCGGAAATTCCAAAGACAATCTTGCCTGAAGCTGAAGAACAGAACCCAGAATTAGAAAAGACTTCTAACACATCAGAGGACGTGTTGAATGAAGAGTTTTCAGAAGTAAGTGCTATTCCACTAAGGCGGATGAACTTAGAGCACTGGTCAGTACTTGGGATTACGATGTTGTGGCCATTACAGAAACTTGGGTAACTCGGGGACAGGAATGGTTGTTGGAAGTTCCAGTATTAAGATGCTTTAAAAGAAGTGGGGAGTGGCATTGCTAGTCAGGGTTAGTATGGCAGTTCAAGAATCATATGTCTATAGAGTCAGTTTGGGTTGAGGTCAGGAACAAGAAAGGAGCAGTCACTTTTGGGGTTTTTTTTTTTACAAACCCCCTAATAGTTGCAGAGAAGTGGAGGAGCACATTGGGAGGCAGATACTGGAAAGGTGCTGAAGTCACAGGGTTGTAGTCATGGGTGACTTCAACTTTCCAAATATTGATTGGAAACTTCGTTTTAGTTGTGATAGTTTAGATGGAGCGGATTTTGTCCAGTGCGTTCAGGAAGGATTCCTGACACAGTATGTAGATAGACCACATGAGGAGAGGCTACTTTGGATTTGGTGCTCGGCAATGAACCGGGCCAGGTGTTAGAACTGTTGGTAGGAGAGCATTTTGGCGGTAGCGGTCATAACTCTGTTAATTTTACAATAGTCAAGGAAAAGGATAGGTACATACAGCAGGGTAAGGTTTATAATTGGGGGAAGGGTAATTATAACTCTGTTAGGCAAGAACTGGGTAACAAAATGGGAACAGATGCTGTCAGGGAAGAGTACTTTTGAAATGTGGAGATTGTTTAAGGAATGCATACTGCGTGTGCTCGATATGTTTGTCCCTAGCAGGCAGGGAAGATGCGGTCGAGTGAGGGAGCCTTGGTTCTCAAGAGGTCTAACAACTGGCTAAGAGGAAGAAGAATGCTTATACAAGGTTTAGGAAACGAGGAAAGGAGAACGCTCTAGAAGGATAAAAGTTATCCAGGGAGGAGCTGAAGAAAGGGCTTAGAGCTATAAGGGGGCATGAGAAAACCTTGGCAAATAGGATCAAGGAAAACTCCAAGGCTTTTTACATGTCTGTGAGGAATAAGAGAATGACCAGACAAAAGTTAGGGCCGATCAAGGATTGTAAAGGGAATTTGTGCACGGAACCTAAAGAGATAGAGGTTCTTAATGAATACTTCGGTGTTCACAACTTAGAGGATCCTAGCTGTAGAGCAGGACAGGGTAACAGGCTGGTAGGCTAGAGGAGGTGGATATAGGTAAGGAAGATGTACTAGGAAGTTGAAGATTGATAAGTCCTGCAGGCCTGATGGGATTTATCCAAGGATTTTATGGGAAGAGATTGCAGGGCCTTTGGCGATGATCTTTTTGTCCTCACTGTCCACAGGTATAGTGCCAGAAGATTGGAGAGAGGCAAATGTCATTCTCTTAAAGGAATAGGGATAACCCCGGAAATTACAGGCCAGTTAGTCTTGCGTCAGTGGTGGGCAAATTAATGGAAAGGGGCTCAGAGAGAGAGAGAGAGAGGATTTATGATCACTTGGATATGCACAGTTTGATTTGTGATGGTCAGCATGGGTTTGCGAGGGGTAGATCATGCCTCAAACCTTATTGAATTCTTTGAAGAGGTGACCAAACATGTGGATGGAGGTAGAGCAGTGGATGTGGCGTTCATGGATTTAAGCTGTTTGGTAAGGTTCCCCATGGTAGGCTCATGCAGAAAGTAAGGAGGCATGGGGTAGGGGGGAAATGTGGCAGATTGGATTCAGAATTGGCTGACCCTTAGAAGACCAAGAGTGGTAGTGGACGGAAAATATTCAACATGGTGCTCAGTTACGAGTGGTGTACCACAAGGATTTGTTCTGGGTCCTCCTTTACTTGTGATTTTTGTGAATGATTTGGATGAAGGAGTGGAAGGGTGGATTAGTAAGTTCGTGGACAATACAAAGGTGGGTCGAGTAGTGCGGAGGGCTGGTCTAGATTACAAAGGGGCATTGATAGGATGCAGAGCTGGGCTGAGAAGTGGCAGATGGAGTTTAACCCTGAAAAATGTGAGGTGATTCATTTTGGAAGGACAAATTTGAAAGCAGAATGCAGGGTTAACAGAAAGATTCTTGGCAGTGTGGTGGAGCAGAGGGATCTTGGGGTTCGTGTCCACAGTTCCCTGAAAGCTGCCACCCAGGTGGATGGAGTTGTTAAGAAGGCGTATGGTGTGTTAGCTTTCATTAACAGAGGGATTGAGTTCAAGAGCCGTGAAGTTATGCTCCAGCTATACAAAACCCTGGTTCAGCCACATCTGGAGTATAGTGTCCAGTTCTGGTCACCTCATTACAGGAAAGATGTGGAAGCGTTGGAAGAGGTGCAGAGGAGATTTACTAGGATGCTGCCTGGAATGGAGGGAAGGCCTTACGAGGAACGTTTGCGAGATCGAGAGGTTTTCTCTTTTAGAACGACAAAGGATGAGAGGCGACTTGACAGATGTACAAAATGATCAGAGGTATAGATACAGTGGAAAGCCAGAGACTCTTTCCTAGGGTGGAGGTAGCTATTACGAGGGGGCATAGTTTTAAAGTGAGTGGAGGTAGATTATAGGGGAGATGTCAGATGTAGGTTCTTTACTCTGAGTGGTCGGGGCGTGGAATGTGTTGCCGGAGAGGGTAGTGGAGTTGGCCTCATGAGGGGCATTTAAGTGGCAAATAGATAGGCATATGGATGATAGTATAAGGTAGGGGTGGAGGTTAGATAGACGTTAGGTTTGGGGTAAAAGTTTTTGGCACAGCATCGTGGGCCGAAGGGCCTGTACTGTTCTATGTTCTAGTTCCACCTAATACTGTCATCGTTGGATTCCTGGTGCCCTGGGATTCTTCATGTAGCATGTGGGATCTTGCAATGTACTGCACTGCATTACATTCCAGTGATAATGGTTATACTTTTTTTTTGGTTTCTCAGACATTTACCAGACTTGCTTCTCTAAGGACTGTTTTTGAATTGTTATTCATTGCGTCCATTGCCATCGCATCAAAATCAGTTGCTCATCTTGTATTTCCCACTATTCCAATCGCAGTAGATACAAAAAGATGCTAATTCGTACTAATTGCTGTAAAATTCATCTTCTCATAGAATGTTAGTTATGAAGTTGTATGGTCACACCGAACATTAGAATTTTGTTAGCCGACGAGATATGAGCAGCTTCTGTCCCACTTGACTTTAGGAGGTCAGATAAACACTACCTCTCTACCTCGCAGCTGCAACGATGACTCCCTTCTATTCACATGCTTTGTGTGTTTTAAACAGGAGATTGCTCCTAAGATGAAATTTACTGTCCCTACTCTAATATTTCTACATTAACTCTCTTTCTTTCTTAATACAACATCTATTTAAATTCCATTAAAGATTGAAACTCTGTCCTCTTCACAGCTCAATAAGCTTGCCTGACTTCCTAAAGTTTTTTACAAAATATATTCCCATTCCCCTTTTTACCCTATCATTTGACTCTGCCCTTCCTCCCCTGATCCTTGGATGTACAAATTCATTTGCGTTGTCCCCATTATTAATTAGGTTTGCTTATTTAGGTTGTGAAGCTGCCATTGTTTATTTTCTCGAAGTCAAGCTAGTGCCTGTCAGAGGTTGTTTTTTCCTGTGTCATTCAGTCCCCCTTGCTGACTGGTTGGAGACTTCTTTCCACTCTGTTACCCTTTTTCTTTCTGTTTAAAGGAATTCAGCCAAATTTATTAATGTTAGATGTAGATGTAGATTGAGTATTGAGAAACTAAGTAATGCAATTGCATAAAGAGTCTATTATTGTGGGATCATAATTTTCTTTTAATTATTGCTAAACTACAAACTCTGGCTGTCTGTTCCCAGGCATCTTATCAGACCGTCTGTTATAAACATCTACAGCTGTGGGTTTGTGCAAAACTCCTTGTATTTTAATTAGTAAGATTCTTTGTTCCACCTAGATCTTGTTACCTTGGATTTATCTTATCAAAACTACTATTGTCCTAACATATGATCTCCCCCTTAATGCTGAACTAAGGAAGCTATTTCTCGTTATCACTAAAAATCTTTTTGCTAATTTTGTGCCAACTCCACAGGCAGTCATTTTGTGCCACATCCAGCCATCAGCTTCCCTAGTGGCCTGGTTGAGGTGCAGTATTGAGTCCATTTCTAAAACTTTCTAAAATCATTGAACCTACCTGTTGCTTTTTTTTTTGTGCAACTAAAAGTGCCAGCCTTTTGCAGCTTTTTTTTAAAAATAATTGATTTGCCCTGGAGGTATGGCAGATTTTGCACCGGAAGAATGTCTCCAATGTTTTCAATCTATTGTATAAATTAAGACATTGAAGCTAAAGTAAACAGTTGAAAAACCAGCGTAATAAGTGTTCTAAATGTCCTCCATCCGACATAGCTACCTGTCTTGTCTTTGCAACAGTATAACATATCAGTGCCAAGCATCCTAATGTTTTACATCCATGCTTGGATGAATTTAAACCACTTTCTTTGGGATATGCAGGATGCTGAAATTTCAAGAGCAGTGGATCCTGGCGATTCTCCTTCTGTGATTCCATCCAAGGATTCAGGAGACATTCCCTCATTCGATGAATGGAAAAAGAAAGTGATGGAAGAAGAAAAAGAGAAAAGTAAGCATTGAAAATGCACTGGTCACTCTGAAATCTATTTTTGAGGTTACCTGAGGTAATAGAAACCTGTAAAATAACTAACTGAGACGATGCGGTGCAGTGTCATCAATCTGGTTCCAAAATTGTGCACTGCTCAAACTTCTAATTTTGCCTTGTCCACACCATCTATTTCAATGCAGTTGATTCTACACTTTGATCATTCTATGTAAAAATAATTAAACCTAAATGGTGTCTGCACTTTTTTTAAATGTGGTTCCCTGGTTTGTATAATGTAGTTTCCCTCATATTAGCTTTAGTTTATTTGCATAACCTTTGAGAATTACTTTTGGCATTCAAAGATGGGAAGCCAATTTAAATTGATCACCACTGTGGCATTTTGGTGAATTTAAGTTGAGTCAGTGATTTTTGTTTGTCAAATAGAAATTGAAGTGTAACTGAATTGGAAGAAAAGAGGTGAAAATTGGCAACTTGTGATTGGGGCCAATGGAAGAACAGTTTTTTGTATAATATAAATGACTTTCTTTCAGGCCAGTCATTGCATACTTCTAGTGGTGTCCTACATTCTGCGAAAAAGCTACAGAAAAACTTCAATAACTATGCCTCTGTGGAGTGTGGAGCCAAAATTCTGGCTGCAAATCCAGAAGCAAAGGTATTTTGTTTTTGTTTGTTTTTTGCTAATGCTGGAGTTAAGTATTGCTGGAAAAAAAAACATACTTTTAAGGAAAGCTTTTTTCATCTTTTGGATTATCAAAGTTATGTCATTGAATGTTAATATCCTGATGAGTGCGCAACAAAACTTTTGACAATTTTTTTATTTTCGGCAGCAGTACGTTTTCCTTAGCTATTGATTTTAGCATACAAATGATGAATGTGTTTCCTTAAGGATGCGTATTGTATCCTGTTACACTGATGCTTCAGTTGTGTTGCTATGTGTTTCTGATTCTAAGACTTGTGGACAGAATTCTGTTTTGTAATGCTGGTTTCATGAGGGTGACTTAAGAGCTTGAATTTATATGGCCATTTTAAAAAAAAGACACAAAAATATCCTAAAGTACTTTCTAGGTAACTGTAATACACTAAGCCAGAAAATGGATTTGGAAGGATGACCAAAATCTGGTTGAACTGCAGTTTGATATCTCTGGAGAAGAACGAAGTGGAGAGTGTGGGGTGGTTGGAGGGGGGAGATATTGATAATAGGGGCTCTGCTATCGATTGTGATATGAGTACGATGGATCTGAAAGCTTGCAGAGATACAACTTAACGAGCATTTTGCATTTGGAAAGCAGCGAGCCAATGTTTGGACAAATAGGCCTTAGCAAAGCTTTGGCTGAGGTTGGGGTTTGTCAATGGAAGGGCAGCAAGTGAAGTTTGTTTCATTAATTCATGGGATGAGAGCATTGCTAGACAGGCCAGTGTTTATTGCCCATTCCTAATTGCCTAGAGGGTCTGGAGTCACATGTAGTCCAGACTGGATAAGGTTGGCAATTTCCTTCCCTGAAAGATATTAGAGAACCAAGTGGGTTTTTCCTAACCGTCTGGCGATCGATTTATGGTCATTAGACTCAAATCCGGATTTTGATTGAATTGTCCTCAATGTTACCTGGGTCTCCAGCAATAACACTATTAGGCCATCGCTTCCACATCAGTCCAGAGCCTCCTGTCATAAAAGGGTGAGACTAATGGCACTTATTGTACCATTTATCCAGAAATAATTAAGTGGGCGTGTTCCAGGGTTAACTGTAAGAAACCCCAAAGTTGCTTTCTGGATTATTCCATTCTGTAGTTAACTTCAGTAAAACAGCATTTTGTCTGCCATTTCACTGTGGAAATTTGAATGCTGTGAAATTATTGTATTCGTTCAAATATGAACAGAATTCACCAGATAATATTGGACTGGTGATTTGTAGCCTAAATACCCTTTTTAATGATTGGTTAAATTCTGCCATCAACCAGTGGAAATTGTGATTTTGACTTTGTTTATTTTTTGACTATTCGATACTATAACAATCTACATGCTTCTTGCCTGCCCCTCTAACTTCCTCTGAAGGAACACAAAATGCAACCTCTTTATTTCAGCCTTTTTTGCAACCTATTCAATTCCGCATGTATCCATTACAAATCACAGTTAACGCAACTGAGTTATGAACTTAACAGGATTTGGGATGATTAATCATGCCCTCCAATGCAATGTACCTAGTGCTTTTATAAATTGGTTTCCTCTTAGTAATTTGGGAATAAAGTATTTAACACTAAGTTGACAGTTTTTGTCTTGCATGTCAAGTGGGTTTGTATCCAAACACAGTCAGATGAATATGGGTTAGTGCGCTGAGTTTTGAGGCTTTGGTTCTAACTTCCGTCCAGTTGGAAATGCTGGATGAATAGTAGATCAACTTTTTTGTTTACTACCCAATGTTAAGTCTCAGTATGTTCACCTAAGCAAATAAGAATCTTGATGTGGGCAACAAAAAGCAAATTCACATTGCAGAAAGGCTTCCTTTCCTGGTTGGAGGTTAACTTGTAGGTGAGCTTTGTAATTTGCTATATGACATAGCAAGCACGTCAAAATCTTTTACTACACTGAAGATGATCTATAAATGTAGGTGGTTGTGTTGTAGCTATTGTGGAAATGCATACTGATGCTGAGCACGAAAGTTTTTCTCCAGTTCCCTAATTCCTTCTGATTGTAAATGTTCACTAGTTATAAAGGATGAGTGAATAGCAAAACTTCAAACTTTGCATTTCCCTGGTGCTTGTCAAAAGTGTTGATTTATATTGCAAAAGCAATATGGAGCAGTTGCACTTGGCCATATACCAATATAAAATGTTAATTCTGTATATTGCAATTCTAACTTGCAGAGCAATTCAGCGATTCTAATGGAAAATATGGACCTGTACATGTTAAACCCATGCAGCGCAAAAATCTGGTAAGTTGTATTTCCTGAAATCTGAAAGGAAACAATGCAGAAATGGAAATTTTACAAAAATGGTTTCACTTGAAAGTGAATACAACGTGGTGCTTTAATATATTACATCTGACTTATTGATATGGGTGACGCACTGCTACAGATGGTCATATTAAGTGTAATTGTCATTCTTTCCACAGGTTTGTAATAGAGTTGTGTGAGCCAATCCAAGTCAGACAGCTTGACATTGCAAATTTCGAGTTATTTTCTTCTACACCAAAGGACTTTCTGGTTTCCATCAGTGACAGGTGTGTTAAGTCAGAGAGGCTGTATAAAAGATGTATGAAGTGTATTTAAATAAAAAATCAGTGTAAATGCAACCGTTGACGACCTACATCCCCCGAAAAGAATACATTTTGGTTTAACTCCTCTGTGAATAAAATTCAATTTTCATCAATTATGTGGTATTTGGGTGTATTGGACAGCTGATTTTGTACACCTCTCCCTCTTTGAAAGTTGAAGGTTTTTTAATCAACCTGTTCATATATATTATGAGACCTCCGGAGCACGTGGGACCTGAACTCTGATGTTCTAGCTGAGAGGTTAGGATACGACCACCGCACCATACAAGGCTCAGTGAAAGTTGAATTTTATTCTTGCCAGTTTTTCGGATGTATTAAACACTTAATTTAAAATTTGTCCTAATTTTATTTCTCTATCCTTCATATTTATGCACAGATATCCCACTAATAAATGGGTTAAACTAGGAACATTCCATGCTCTGGATGAGAGAACTGTGCAAAGCTTTCCTTTAGATGAGCAAATGTATGCCAAGTATGTCAAGGTAAAAGTTGTTAGAATGCGAGGGAAAAATTTAAATAGTAACTTACCAAATATTTGAAAGCCTACTGTAACTTAAACAAGTAACTGTGATCTTATTTGGTGGCAAACTTTGCTTCCAAGAATTTGATGGCATTGCAACCTGTATGATCTGCCAGATGTGCAAATGGTGTCCATGTTGTTAAGCTTTATTAAGTTATTATATAATCCTAAATGCTGTGCAGAAACATTTTTAGCTTAAACAGTTGAGTTCACAATATAAAGCTCAATTTTTTTTTTTTTTTTTTTTGTAGTGGTTTTTCACCTGTTCATTTAATTTTTGTCCTGTTTACCATCTGGTTCTTATTTTCAGCTATCTCCACATGACTTTTATTTCAAAAATAGTCCTGAGTATAGTTTCAGTTGTTCAGGGGCCAGCATTCAATGCTAAATGCTGTACTAGTTATGAAGGTCATATGTGTCATAATGATCTACATTCATCTGGTTTACAATGCAAGTTAGCATTTTGTTTTGGAGTGACTTGTGCACAAATATATCAAGAATAAAATGAAAATTATAAGGAGTGACATTCTTTGAAATTTGGCTTAGGTGGACTGAAATAGTTTCAAAACCGTTCTTAATGAAAGGTTCACGGTTATTTTTTCAATTTTTTCAGACGAGTTACTTTTGCCCCTATCGGCTCCATTGACACGCTTTTAATGAGTTTGTGTTTTTGAGCTGTTTCGTCTTAAACCACCCACCCCCCCCCCCCAAACCCTTTCTGTCTCCAAGAATTGCTTATGTTACCAGTTCCTTGCATACAAACCTGTGCACCCAGAAAGAACCCAATACAAAATACCTGTGACCTGTTCTGATTAGAAAAGGAATTTTCCTTTTTAAAGATGCTTGACTAATCGTGGTAAATTCAGCCAGCTGATTTTGCTGTTGAAACCTCCTGGGGATTTGCAGTATGAGCATCCTTCTTGAAGGGCACTTCATTCTATTTTGTAGAACTGCTCAGCTTGTCCTTCTGTTTTAAAAGCTAACATTTTAATGTAACTTTATGACAAAATCTAGGACTTGTGGCCTAGAAGACACACAACGACACTGAAGTCGGCCAATTGATGGTATAGTCTCAACGCCTGGCAGTTTCGCATGTATTTTTATAAAATGGAATCTAAATAGTATTTTGAACTGCAAGACAGACCACTGGAGGGAGCCCTCAAGTAGCACAATTTATTAAAAGCATTGATCTGCAAATACTCTGAAAGATTAATCAAAATGATAGCTTTTCCCAAGATGAAAAATTTCTTCAGATTGCTTTGAAATCGATGCCAAAAAATACTTAAGGTTGCATTATAGCCCACTGACCTCCATGTGCATTGTTTGCTTGATTGGTTTGAACTGTTTCATTTTAAAATTTGGAAAATTTTAAGTGTCTAGTGCTTTCCCTGAAATGCAGACTTCTCTAAAGCATTTATGATTACCTTTGTTTAACCAAAAAGGTGTACTTTTCTTGCTTGCTTTCTTTACTGCTGCTCTGCAAAATGAGGCACTCTAGTACAATACAATGACTTCCTTAGTAACTCAGTAAGAGTCCTTTTTAAGTATGCGAGGTTTGAGTTGGCTGTTTAGGATGTGTGATCTTCTGACTTGTTGAAGTATTTACTGAAGAATTATCCTTCAGCATAAGACCTCTTTTACACTTAGTTGATACTTGCAGTTACTATGTCACTGACTACATGGCTGGAGAATGTTTGGTTGAAATTGCGATAACAACAGTGCTGGTGTAAGATCAAATGGAAATTAATGTAATGTATATGAAAGGCTGAAGATATTTTATAAAGCCTTCAAAAATAAGCAAAATTATGGTTGCATAAATTATTTTCCAGAACTAGTTCAATGTTTTTCAATGATTTCACTCTTGCTTAGTAATTTTTCCAGATTTGAATATCTGGATAGAGATTGTGTTGTTTATTTTGATCATTCTTTCAGGCCACTTTTGAAAACATAGTATTTGGAGAAAACCTTGGAAAATTGGAATCTGTTGTACTGCAAGCTTGTAGCATGTAGTGATCTATCTTGACTGTTACTACTCTTACTGACATCCTTTTTTTTTCTCCCTTTCTCTTGCTTCAGATGTTCATCAAATACATAAAGGTTAGCATTATTAGAAGTTAAACATGCGAAATGGTCCTTTTCGGAGGCACTCTAAACATGCATGAAGTCCAGCATTGCATGCTTTTTATTAACAAAATTAAATTAATACATGCGTTAGTAAAGTAAACATGCTTGCATCAGTAGGGATTTTTCTATTGCTGCACTTCCTGTCACTAAATATTAAGCTACCCTATACCCTAAGAACACGAAGTTTGGTGAAAATTTAATAAGGCTAATAAGTCTAATCTTCCAATGAAATGGGTAAGTTACCACTAATATTCCGCATGAAGTGATGGAAAATTTTAGCGCAGCTTTGTGCGCTTGTGAAGCACTGAATTGGTGTTTTGAATAATACTAATTCATTTCATTAGAACTTTGTTTCCAGTGTCACGACGTGATAGACCAAAACCCATTTTCAAATTTAAAATGTTGATTGATTTATAATGTGCTTTAATTACAGTTTTGAAATATATGCAGAAATATTATGTAAATGTATAGCTTTCTATCAGGCGGCTGCTGCCGATTTGAGTTTTTGACTTGATTTTCACATCTATAAGGCTAATTACTAGTTTTTATTTTATCCTTGCATCTATCAAAAGCCAAATTGCCAATTGGCTAGCTTAATTTTAAAGTTTGTTATTTTTAAGCCTTTGTTAACTTGGTTGTTTTTATTTCTGAAAATAACCAAGTTAACAAAAGCTCAAAAATAACAAGTGCTAAGTATATGTTAAATACTAGAGCAGTGTTTTGGAATCTACCTACTTTACATCAAACCGGAGTCCCTAATAGTCAACAGCTTTCGTGTTTTTTTTTTAAGAGCCATTTTCTGAACCACTTGTGGAATTGGTTATATTTTGGGTGGGAGGGCTGGGATTGAAGGGTTAAATGATGTTTTAATCCAGCAATAACCAGAAATATTCTGGGAACCTGGTTTGAATTCCACTATAGCAATGATGAAATTTAAATTCCATGAAAATCATCTGATCTGATTATCTGATGAATTACTAGAAAACCCCAATGTGGAAACTACTGTCCTGACTGCTCTTGCCACTGTGACTTCCAACCCCTGTGGTTGACTGTTAACTACCATCTGGGCATTTTTTAGGAATGGCAATAAATGCTGACCAGCCATCAATGTCCACATCTGCAAATTTTTTAAAAAAAGACTATTTTCAAGCATGTAACATTCTTGAATGTTTGTGCTGCTCCTCCCAAGGTGTTCCTTTTTGAAGGGAACTAAATATGAGCACATTTCACAGAACATAGTTACGTGACCCATTTTGTAAGTTATTTGAATTCATCATGTATTCCTTTTAAATCTTGTTATTCTTTGAAATACTGTGCAAAATAAAACTACATTGTGTGGAGCTTCGATGAATTGCTTGGAATTGTGATCTCGTTTCCAACTGGTCCCAACTTTTGTGATTCATCAGTTGAAATTCATTTGTGCTGTAGATAAATCATATCATCCTAATCCCATTCAATAAATAACTCACCAGGGCTCATTAAACCCAAGTCTTACAGCTTCCAATGAGCTTATTTTGATTTCTTGAGCATCCCATACTTTGATTGCATTTCAGTTTTTAGTGATTTGTTTGAGACAAGTAGCAAAAGTTGTTTTGGCTTGTAAGAGGCTGTGTTTCTAAACTTTATTCCCCATATAAACAGTTGCGGATCTCTTGGTTTGACTTGACAGATAAATGTCTGAAGGAATTTTGCTTTGCTTTCAGAGAACATTAGGATGCAATAAAATTTCAATTTTTTTGGGAGATGCTTTTATATCTGTTAAGCTAGAGAACCCTTTTACACACGCATGTGTACATTGCAAGTTGTAAGACTGGTTCAATACAAATGTTTACCTCCTGCAATTGTTTCCCTTTTTGTTTTCACAAATTTCATTTGAAGTAACGCTAACGTGTTTTCTGTTGTACAAATATTTTGTTCTGGCGTCTATTTAAGTTGGAAATTCATTTTCAAGAACTTTCCATATTTTTATCTTAAATGCTTACTTGATTTGTTGGCTAATGCCAATTCAGTATTTGTCTTTTTTCTAGGTGGAATTGGTGTCGCACTTTGGGTCAGAACACTTCTGTCCCCTTAGCCTCATAAGGTAAGGCAATACTTGAGATTTATTGGCTGCCTGAACCAGTGTTAAGTTTCTTTTGAAAAAGGGTCACTATTTGAGTCAGTGTCTTTTACTAAGGATTGCTCTGTGGAGAAAGGGCTTAGCATGTGATTTAATTGTGGCAGTTGTCAAATGGAAAACAAACAGTGGAAGGTAACTGCAGCAAAGACAAACCTGGATAAAAATGTTTTGTTTGATTTGAGATAATCTTGGTAACTTGTTACTATTCAAGTGCATTACATGAAGATTTTAACTTCTAACAGAATCAAAGCAATAAAGTGTGTCCTAGTGAAATAATTTGCTAGACTTGAGTCATGCGAACTGTAGGCTTTGGTAGTTACAAGCTGTTTTTGTGCTGAGCAGGTTGCAATTTATTTCATGTGTAACTACTATTTTGAAGCAGTTTTAGTTACAAAAATCCAAAACCAAAATCCATTTGATTTGACAATTATTTGAAGGTACAAAAACCAAAAGAAATGGAGGGAAAAAAATAAAAAATTGAAGCAATGCACAATTTGAATCCAAATAAAGTTTCAATCATTCACTTGCTTTATGAAATTGAATTAAGTTGCAGGAAAGCCAAGTTATTTTCTTGCTTCCTTCCCTTGCAAGTAAGAGGGCTAACGGTAGAACACTGCATGACTGAGGGTGAGGTGGCTTATTGGCTGATGTTCTTGAACTACTTTACAATATTAATTAATGCCAGTAAACTTTTTGTGCAGGGTGTTTGGTACCAGCATGGTGGAGGAATATGAAGAAATTGCAGAATCACAGTACAATGCAGAACGCCTTGAATATCTTGATGAAGATTATGGTATGACTTTTCTAAAATGGTATCTCTGTCTTCATGGGGGTTTACTGTTAGCTACTTTTAAGTTGAGACGTCAAAGGAAGGTAATAGAATCTTTTACTAGAATGTTAATTTCACTAATTTTTCACTGTATAATCATTAGCTTTAGTAAATGAAAACTGTAAATATGACTTTTCATGTTTGTCTTTGTTACTTGAAACAATCCCATTGCTGTAAAGTGCTTTTAGCTACTGGCCTAGTCTTAATGACCTGTAAAAACACAGATCTGGCAGACAAATTGAAATAACTGTTAAACAGTGTTACATTTTGAAGTTTGTAAACTTCTTCATTTAAGGGGGGTGTTGGTTAGCGCAGTTGGCTAAATGGCTGGTTTGTAATTCAGTGTAATGCCGTGGGATACAATTCCTGCACTGGCTGAGGTTACTATGAAGGATTCTCCTTCTCGCCTCACCTGAGGCATAGTGAGCCTTGAGTTAAGTACCACTAATTGCCTCTCTCTGAGAAAGCAGTCCCATGGTCTAGTAATACTATGGCGACTTTTTGTTTTACCTTTTTTTGTTTTAAAATCCTGTTTTTTGCAGAGCAGTTATGCGTGCAAGGTGGTTAAAGTTAGTTTTAAATATATTTCTCTGCATAGTCAGGATTCCCCAGCAAATGTTAAATTGCAGAATCCCACCTAATGTTGGATACTCTTGCTACAAACCTGATAGTTAATTGTTAGTCGTCATTTAACTGCTGCATTCTTTATATCAATACATAGACCAATTAGCGCTTACCGTAGAGTATTAATTGTTTTTGTCCTTGTTATCTTGGTGAATTATCCTGTTGAATGCAAGATGAAAAATCTTGACAATGTCTCCTCACCAGTACTGAAGTTGCTGCTGTTAAGTAGTGAAACATGATATCTGATTCATAAGCGGTAATGAGATGATGAGCTGTTGGTTCAGGGGTTAATCTTAACTAGATCACAAAGGTGTCTCCCTCTTGTTCTGTTGTATCGAACCATAGGACTTGGTAGCGACTGGGCTAAGTAGTTTAAGGTTTTGCTTAAAAAAAAAAATCACAACTCTGGCAGCGTAGTACTGTTGGAGTGCTATATCCAAGCATCAGACAATGTTCTTCCTGTCTCTGGCATGACTGAGAAGTGAGTCCGACAACGGAGCCACGAATGATGCAATTTTTAGTTTGGCCATAACTGTTGTCTTTTAAATTTCTGCCCAAAGAATTGAGTTTTAGGTTGGAAGCCCCAATACTTTTAAAGTTGACTTTTTTTCTTTTTCCATAGTCTGAGCAGAATTAAATGATTATTTCGTATCCCATAAAATTCATGTTCAAGGGGAGTATTGTGAAGCATTAAGAGTATGTATTTTTTTTAAAATCAGTTCAAAGTAATGAGCTTACTAAAAATCAGACCAAAGGTTAAGGGAAGTGAGAGATTCTTCAAATTTGCTGCTTTCGTAATTGTTTGTTCAAAAGACCACATTACAATGTATAGAAATTTGAGGCAATACAAACCTTTCTTTTTTTAAAAAAGCCCATGGGATTTTGATCTGAACTAAGACTTTGAAGTTATTTTTGATACTGAAGAGCATGCTGTACCTAATTTTCTCTTTCTGCTATGACTTGATTAAAACAGAATACTTACTAGAAATATAGCTTTTTGTAATCCTTGCATCCACGTACCTAATGTCGTCATTTTTCTGTACAACACTTCTGGTATGATGAGGCACAGTTACCTAACTTGCTTTGGTCAGTCAAGGCACCTCTTCAAATGTACTCGAAGTAGACAAATATCCTAACGGGCAGCTTGAGAATGGAGAGAAGGGCTTTGGTGGAGTGAGACCTTTATTCTGTTGAATAAAGATGGTAGCTCGTCCAAGTCTTCCAAAAATAAGATGCAATACATCTGTGCATAACAATTTCTTATTTTGTGTTCTTGGTCACTATTAGACATGCTATGTTGAATGGTGCAAAAACAAATCACTAGAGAAACTTGGTGGGTCTAGCAGCATCTGTTGAGAAAGTGCAGGTAACATTTCAAGTTCAGTGGCCCTTCTTCAGAATTGGAACTTCTACACCAATACGGAAAATAGAATGATGGCTTAAGCGTAAATTACAAGCTAAGGAAAAATGTAGGTGTTGTTTTTTAATGGATCTAGTTGATCGTATTTGAGCTTCACCTTGGAGGGTATAATGACAACCCCTTATCTTCAATATACACTTCATTATAATAGAGGGGATGATTAAAACAAAGCTGGAACTTAAGTATAACTTAATGCAAATGTGACAGTTCAGGGCATTCATCAATCCAAAATGCTAACTGTTTTCCTGTCCACCAGAGTCCACCCAAAACTCTTTCCAGCCTTTTCTGTTCACCTTTTTATTTTCCAGCATCCTCTGTACTTTGCTTTTTATCTAGTAGTCGTTGGCTGCTTTTCCCATTTAGACCATTCCAAAATTTGTGGACCACGAATAAGAATGGCTAATGATTCCACTACCTGAGAAATTGTAGAGGGCAGTTGAGGTGACATGCTTTGGAAGTCTTGCTTAGGAAGTCTTGCTTAGTGATGGTGCCTTGAAGAGACGTGAAGGTCTGATAAAGGGAAATGAGCTTACGCAAACAGGAGCTTGTTCTTAATTTAGGAAAATTGTCAGCTTTCTTGTTTTCTGTTTTGTTTGGATTTTGGCAGCATGTAATTGCATTATTTTCCAGAGTCTTGAAATTGATTCTGGGCTCATGGAAAGCAAAACTACAGTATGCATTTGTTTCAAAAATGGAGAATGGCTTTGTGTACAGTTACACCTACTGTGTGGAGATCTTTAATCTGGAAGCAATTTTTACAGCTGTGTTCTTCAACTAGCAGCTTATGCGCTCGATACTATCTAATGTTTGCATGTAGCTGTTGTGAAAATGTAATGTCATTGCTATCAAACAGATTACCCACTGGATTATGGTACCCGAGAAGAAAAATCCTCAAAAAACCTACTTGGTTCAGCCACAAGTGAGTTTTTAATCAATTTTCTTATTCCCCATTTTGATCTGTCTTACAGTAAAGGGTGAATTTCAAAAATTTTGACTGCAGATCTGTAGGTTTGAATTTGGGTCTTAGGAAATTTCTTCCCCTTAACTTCAGGCCTCTGGGTGGAGACAAGTTTGTTCATTCTTTTTGCCCTTTCACTTGTTCCTAGGTTATCATATATTTTGCTCAGTCTTCCAACTTGTATGCTTGCTGAGTTGTACATTCATATGAAACCAAGTACAGAATATTAATGTCTGACCAGTGCAACATTTCTTCATGGTCCCCATTTCTCATTTTCAAAACCTTGGTATTTGTCCAGACTAGAGTATGTAAAAATTTCTTCCTTTTTATATAGAAAGGTATCTGAGGAAAGCAAAAAGGTCAACTAGTTAACCTACTCCATTTAACTGGGCTGCCCAGTTGGTTCAAAGAGTTGTGTGACTGGTTTTCAATATTGGATCTAATTAGGCAATGCCGAAGTGCTCCTTAAGTAACATTTGGATTGTGAGCACCAAAGAAATGTTATGTCTTCAAGGCAAACTAATTTTTGGTATCACCCTTCAGGAGACTTTGATATTAAGTACAGTACTGTTTCTTAGCCCAGGACAGACTGCAAAATTACTGATATTATAGTGCCATTGTTTTCAGACACTTGTTTAAATCTTTTCTAGAAGATGAGACATTTTGCCAATCTCTTAACATATATGTCTTCATGACTTTGTAAATACTCTGCTGATTTGTCATCATTTGAAATCTTCTGAAAGTGAATGTTTTCAGATTTTTGAGAAAAATATATGTAGGAACCGAAGTATCGCATCAGTAATGCGATACTGGCTTTTGGATTTCAATCACATCTGATCAATAACAAATGAAAACATGCACTTAAAATATTTTTACTTAAAGGAGAAAAACATTAGAATATGTGCACACCGATACTTGAAGCCTGGATTTTGATGTAACTTTACCCAATTTATGAAGCTAAAACAAAAAAAAATGTTGTTCATTGATGTTACTACATCATTCGTCAAAGATGACTTGAAGGTTTATTTATCATTCTTTGTATTTTTAAGCAAGGGAAATCAGAGTATGCTTTGTATTTTTCTTTTTTTTTTTGACGGAAAGTACATAACAATGGAATTAGCCCCTAGTTGCTTTTGTACTTCAATTCTGTACCAAACTTGCTAAGGGCAACTTCCAGACATTTAGTTTCATTAATGTCAGGTAAGATGGATAGGACTCAAATGTCTGTAGTTCCAAAATTATACAAGTGTTTTGGTAATTGTCCAGTAATTCCTTTACCACGAATTGAAAATATCAAAATAATATCACACGTTTGCACTCTTGCTGGTAGTAATCTTTGGCTAAGCGATTTTAATTCCTCGCTGTGCTGAGTTAACTGATGCCAGCTGGTACTGTGCTCAATGTTAGAATTGTTGATATCATCTTAAAGTAGACAGGAAAATTATTTTTTCCTGAAGTTAATCAATACCCTGAACAAAAGTGTCTAGATCAAATGAGGACAATACTAACTTGCCAGTGATGTTCCCTGTGGTCACAGCGTATTTGTGCTTTTTGGGTTAAAACTTTGGGCTGTGTAGTAGCAAGGATGCAATGAATATTCAGCACCTTCAGCAGTGCAGAGGAGCAAATGAATGAGAGAATTGGCTGTGGGAGGGTGAATAAGATTAGGCCAGGCAACTCGTGGTTAGAAGGTAACTAATCCCACTGGTTCAGAAGAAGATATTTAAACTTTGTCTGTTTACTGCTGCTATAACAGCATTGCTGATATCACACTTCAGCTTATCGGTCTAATTAGTGCCTCTGCTTTTGATGGGTTTTGCTATCGTGCATGATTCACAACTAAAACATTATTTTATTTGAGCAGTCATGAGAGATAATGTATGATGACAGCAGCATTGATGTGACAGTGATGAGACCTGATGGAGTTAATCAGTTGAAGTGCTGCACAATGTCAGTGCCCTTTGGAATGGTGATCAGGGCATCGGCAACAACATGATGGATATCTAAATGGTGATTTTTGTATTCACCTGCAGGAAGTAAAAGCTTGTATTGTATTGTGTATTGAACTTGTCCATTCAGCGAACTAGTGCACATGACGCAGTTTCAATGATTTTAGTGAAACAAGGAATTTAGTAGTGAATCCTCTCCCTCAAAATATATAGCATCAACATTTTTGCAGGCTCTAACCAAACTTAAACCCAATCAGCTAAGCTTGACTTCTCGATCCAAATTTATTTCTGAAGCTGTCTGTCTGTCTTTGGAATCAGCATGCAGTTGTGAACTTAACACCAAAATGTTTTGCTAAAGACTTGTCAAAAATGCTGTCATTGCTACTGAGGAAGAGCTTGCATGTTTAGCAACGTTCTAAAAAGTAGGATATGAAAGCCTCGTTTATGCTGAAGTGCATTTTTAAAATTGCTTTTATATATGCTGTGACAACTAAATGTTTGGTTCTTGACTCGGTTAACTTGCTGTGAATAGTTTATCAAAAAATTTCTGCAAAACTGGGCTTACAAAATAACAATTTCATTTGAGGTTAGATTATTGCATGCTAAAAGACATGTAACATTCAATTGGGTGTTTAAAGAGGCTTAATTGAAATTTGTTAAATGAATGAACGTTTTTGGCCTCTTCATAAATTCCCTATTGAGTAAAGTCATAGTTATTGAAATATGTCCAATTGGCATTGAGTTCTCCTTTTGTGAACATCATACAGATGCTTTTTGAGAAGACCCATTTGAAGGTATTTATTCCAAAGATTGAGTGGTCTTCATTTTAATTGTCTTTTATTATTGTGATCATTGCCTGTATATTTATTTGTATTAGATACAATTTTTCATTTTGGAGCACTCTTCAATTAATTGTTCAAAAGATCTTTGACTTTGAATTGAAATTGCCATTTTGCTTTAGAGTGAGCAGTGAAATACTTGATTTTGGTACAAATTTTAAAGGTGTATTTTAATGTAAATGTGTTTTTGAATGTTGCAAATCCAGTTCACTTTGCTTACAAAAATTGAACTGAATTTTTTAATTGTGCACCTCGGATGTTTTGTTATTAGTTATAAACATGTCAAAAGTATATTGTTTGCAAGTTATAAATGTTGCAGATTACCTTTTATGCCCTTGGAATGTCCAACTGAATAATCACATTTGTATTTTCTCATTTTAACCTTGTGTACAGTTTGAACCTGAAGACTTTATTGTTAGCATCTTGTCTATGAATCTTTCTCAAGCAGATCTCCTTTGCAATATTACTTCTTCCTTACAGATGCTATTCTGAATATGGTGAATATAGCAGCCAATATGCTTGGGGCCAAGAAGGAAGCAGAGGAAATGTCTAATTTGGAAGGTAACTGGACTTTTCAATTATGTGTATTTTCAAGAGATTTTCAGTTTTTAATTTTAATGCGCAAGTTATAACATTCTTATTGTTTTGGTCTCTTCTCCTCCTCCCTCCCTCCTCTTTCCTCCTCCTCCTCCCCCCCCCCCCCCCCAAAAAAAAAAATTTGAATGCTATCTCTTCACAAGCCTCTAGAAGTGGCTGTTGTCCTAGGATTTCTTTAAAATTGGAAATTTAGAAAATACATCTGCGGGGTGAGGAAGGGTCAAAAATACTCTTATCACATTTTAATCCTAGTCATGTTTTAAGGGGTGAGAAGATTTCCCTTTACAAACTATTTATTGAAGAATAGCTTGTTAGGAAATTTCGAGCAACTGAAACTTGCCCTTTTCGGACTATAAAACTGTAGGTGTGTTGATTTGTGGTTGGTCCTTCACTGTTCGTTTATGGTTTTAACAAGTAGAAAATGTAATGGATGAAGCTGCAAACATTTCTAGCATGAAAACTGGCATTAAAACAAAGCACTTATTGATGTTAGAATCATGTCAGTTTTCGCATTTTTGTTTCTTTGTAACAGTAAGTAGAAGCTTTCGAGGCCATCAGAATTGGTGCCTTTTTTACTTGCTAGCTGTCACAAAATTTTTGCATTAGCACTCTGAAATTCAATGCTAATGTGAAATGTACGCCAAATCAGTGATTTAAGGGGGTTTAAAGAAACTAACAACTAACATTTATATTGTACTTTTTGATGCAAGCCCACTTGAATGGGCAGACAAGGCTACAGCTTAATGACTCATCTAAAAGATGGCACCTTGAACATTGCAGCCTTCCCGCTAATGCACTGAAATGTCAAACTGGATTATATGCTCATGTGTTTAGCATGGGATTTGTAAACACTCATGTTTTCACTCCTATTTCCTACCATCAAACCAAACATCTTTTGTTAATCTGCCCTGAGTGTAACAAACTTTGAAAATGTGTCATTTAGGTTGTCACATTGCAAAATTTCCTGCATTTTTACAATAATATTGGAATGCTAATATTTTTCAGTCAATGGAAGTATTAGATCTGAGAATGAAACTGCAAAATTGGATGTACCTGTGCCTGACTCTAGCCCCAGCTCTTCAATGCCAGTGTGAGTAGTTATGGTTATGAATGCAAAAATGTTCCACCTTTTTTAAAACCGTTACTTGATTCTTATGAGACTTGTTATGATTTCTCAGGAGTCTTTAGTTAATGCTACACATCGTTTAGAGATCAGATATAGCCAAGACAATTGCCTTCAGCTCAGAACTAATGTTTTGTAAGGATTGAAAAGTAAGAAATGATGCAAAGATCAGCATTAATTTTAGTATTCTAATACTGGATTGGACAACTGGAAGAATCGTGATCTCAATGTTCATTCATGGGGAAAGTTGGTAGCTAATTCATCAAAGACCTAAATTGCATGCAATTTATCAAACAGATTATGTCAACTGTGAAATGAGGATTTATGATAGCGTAAAGTTTTTTGTTTTCTTTTTGAAAGCTTGTAGTACAGTTTCCACCTCGAGAGGTGGTTGTGAATGAGCTAAGCAACAACCACCAAGACTGGCTTGAACAAAGATTGAATATTGGAAACATTCCAAGATCAAATTTTTTAAAGCACAGAGCAGTCTTATGTGAATGTGAAGGAGTATGAAGAATGACATTAGGACTTTATAGCCATATGTGTTGCAAAATACTGAACTTGATTTTAGGTCAGGGTTGTAATAAAATTTTAGAAGCCATGCATTGGCCTAGTCCACACTGACTTTCGAAAGAGCACCCGCCCAGACACTGCGCACCCCCTATCCCCTGGAACCCTGCATTTTCCCATTGCCAGTTCACCTAACCTGCACATCTTTGGACTGGGAGGAAACTGGAGCACCTAGAGGAAACCCATGCAGAGACAGTGAGAATATGCAAACTCCAAAGGGTAGTTGCCCAAGGGTGGAATTGAACCTGGGTCCCTGGCGCTATGAGGGCAGCAGTGCTAACCACTGAGCTGCTGTGCCACATTATAGAATTAGGAAGTTCAGAAGGCCATTGGGCCCATTGTTCCTACAGTGGCTGTTTGAAACAGCAAGGCAGTTAATTCCGTTTTCTCCTTTTTTTTTTTTCTTCTGAAATCCTCAGCTTTGTTCTCCACGTGTTTATCCACACACTTCTAAAAGCTATTCTGTTTACACCACTACTTCAGGCTGTCTATTCCGCATCAATATAACCTGCTTACTACTTTCCTTGCTATTGCTGATTCCTTTGCTAACTTGCTTAATTCTGTACTCTTTGAATACTTAGCCTTTCAACAAAAATTGTTTTATTTGGGCATGCTGTGAAATGTGCAGAATAAGTTAGACTTTTGCAGAGGATGACACCTCTGCAGTGGAATGTAAATCCACTTTTTCATTTTATTACAGTTTTAACATAAAGACAAAGCGCTATTAATCTACCAGGCTATGGACCAAGTGCTGGAAGACAAGATTAGCATAATTAGATTGAATTTGCCATCAAAACAATGGGCCGAAGGCCTTTTTCTGTGCCACGGACGTCTGATTCTATGCCTCCTGCCTTAATTTAGGAAAACCAAACTCCGTTTTAATTTAGTATGCTTCATTAGATATGGTGCCCTGTTGGATTAGAATTTTCCTTTCTCATTTTTAGACAGGTTGAGACAAAAGTCACAGCATTGATGACAGACTGCATATTAAATGCATGTTTGACTGCCTCATCCCCCAGGGCTGGTTGGAACAGCAAAAGTAAATTTTACACGGCAGTGTAGTGTTATGCTGAGGATGGGGATTGAGCCATACTGCTTACTGGAGACCACCAAGTTTTATGCTGCATGTGATTCTCTTGATTGTTACTAGGTGACAGAAATGTTCCTACTTTGTAATAATTAATGCATTGTATGAATCTTTTTAATACCCTTGTCTGCATCTTTAGGCCAGACGTAGGTGATCATTCTGTGACTGAGGAAGCTGGTGAACCAGAGAGAGCACCTTCCGATTCAAGTACTCGTAAGGAGAGCCTAATTGTCCAATTGGTACATGAAGATGAAGAAGAGTTGGTAAATCGGCAGTCAACTGTCACACTTCTAAAACCTGAAGATGATGACTATGATTATAATAAAGGCAGCTGGCATGAAACTGAAACACAGATGTACTGCAGTGAACTGCCCACTATTTCTTGTATTTCTAGTTTCCCTGAGTACATTTACAAATGCTGCTTTCTTGCTGCAGCCCTCCAACGGCAACGCAGTGTGACATTTGGTTTTGAAACCATCGAACCAGTTTCTGACACCCAGCTTCTAACTAGGCAAGAGGAGCCTCTCTTAGTAAATGAAACAAAAGAAACAGGGGGCGAATTGGACAGCTTGACACCTGAAAAAGTGTCTACAATTAGCAATGAAAGTCAGTCTAGTACTAATTTGTCTGAGAATTTATTTAATCGCACCGACTCTATTGAGTTGGAACCCAGCCATCCTCCACCTGCTTCGCATTCTCCTGAAGTCAGTACATCTGATATAAAATATGATGTGAAATGTACTGCCATTCTTAAAAGTTCTCACCATGGTATCACTGACACACTGGCTGACCAGGTCCATCTTCAACCAGAGCTTACTGTACCTATTCTGGATCAAGGTACAGAACCTAAACTGGAGAAACCACAAAAGGAAGCAGCTAAAGGTCTAGAAGAAACTTTGCTCATATTAGAAACTGAAACTGCTAATGAGACTAGTTTGGGGGTTTTATTAAATGGGTCTGTGAATACAAACCAAGAAACTGCTCAAGTACCAATAACCCCCACGGTACCTATACAGACAGCTGATACTGTAGTTGAATATCCAACAACTGAGATTCAGAACGAAACAGCTAGTGGTAAAAGTACCTTGGTAGAATCGGAAGTACCTTTGCCATCAGGTTCAGATATGTCATCAGCAACTGAGATAAAAGATGAAGAACAAGCTGCAGAAGATATCCTCCTGTCTGTTCCATCCTCAAATGGGCTAAACAGAACAGTTACTGATTTCTATGCAGAATTGCACAATGTTACTGATTTGGGATACACTAATGGGAATCAAGTACATGGATCCAACCAAAAGGAATCTGTATTTATGCGTCTCAACAACCGTATTAAAGCATTAGAAATGAACATGTCGCTCAGTAGCCGCTATCTTGAAGAACTGAGTCAGCGGTGTGTATAATAACTTGCAGTGGTCTTTGCACATTTTAAAACTTTGATCTAAACAGTTCTTGCTTGCTAAAAATGAAGTTGTTTCGTTTAATCCATGTATTTCTTTTTGTAGCAAAAGAATTTGTTGAAATCTGTTCTGTGGTAATGCAGCTGGTCAGTCAATATTGCATCAAAGCAGAATTTTATATAAGATTTCTCTTGTGGAGTTCTCCACGTTCTCAGTGGTCTGAGGCAGGTTCATAGGATCAAACAATTGTTATAGTGCTGAAGGCAGCTGCTTGTCCACTTCTGTATACACTAGCTCTTCAAGTGAAGAATTCACTCCATTGTTCTCCTGTCTTCTCCCTGTAATCTGAAACATTATTCATTTTCATTTCAAGATTTTGAAATACTTTTGAATGCTTTCAGTGAGCCATCTGTTCTACTTGGTCAGACACTGTAATCCAGACCTAAACTACTTGCTGAATGAAAAGCTTTTATTCTTGTATCTGTTTGCTATATTTAAAAATTGCTTTTAAATCCATATCTTCGTTCTTGATCCTTCTAATGACTGGGAACAGTGATCCTATCTAATCTGTCGAGACCACCTTATGATTTTGAATGTCTCCTGGGTTTTCATCCTTTTTCTAAAGAAAATGATCACAAACTCCCCAGTGTATCTTCAGATCTGAAGCTTCTCATCCCTGGAGCCAGTCATGTGAATCTTTGTTTTCCCCTTCACATTCTTCCTATAGTGCAACGCCAAGCATAGAAAGCATGATTCCAACTGATGCCACACTAGGTCTACTAGTTCAAGATAACCGGCTAGTTTTGTACTCCATTTCCCTATTAATGAAGATTTAGCATAATGTATCTTTATTAAACACTGCCACATCCTGCGCCCCTCAAAAAAAATCTTGTACTCACGCCTTTGGTCACTTCAGCACAGAATAAAGCCAGTCCATTTGCTCCTGCACCACTTTTTCTTACTCTCTCTACCCCTCGGGTTCTACTGTTTCATTTTTTTTCCAAAACACATCACTTCACATTTCTCACCATTTGAACTTCACCCGCCACTGTCCTCCCATCCCAATAATTTGACTGACTGTTCAAAATTCTACATTGCTCCTCCCAAAAAATGGTTCACAATAGCTGCCAGGTCTTGCATTGCCCTCAAATTTTGAAATTCTGTGCTATTTCTCAAGGTAAAGGCCCTTTTTTAACATTCATCAAAAAAGCAAAGATCCCAATATGACACACTTGTGAAATTGTATTACAAGCCTTCCAGGCTGAAAAGAATGCACTAACTGCTAGTGTTCTGTCACTTAGTCAGTTTTATATCCATGTTGCTACTGTATCTTTTGTTCCATGAGTGATTAACTTTGACACGTCTGTGTGGCACTATTGTGGTTGTGTTTCATCAGCCTCAAAATTGCCTTCACCGCTTCGGTTGTAGTGATTGTAATAGGGCATATTTCTTGTCTTGCACACCATTTGGGAAAAGTTCCAGTATTTAAGTCAAACAATTCTTTTCTTTTTGATAATTCATCACTTTAGCAAGTGAGTGATGAACAAATAGTGAGTAAAAATAAGTGTTGCTTTGATCCCCTTTTCAAATAAAGGGATAATATGGTTGCTTTTTTCTGTAGTCGGGGCTCAATTTGCTACCATCGCTGCTTTGAGGGTAATTTTGAGGTGGAAAAAGGAATTGAGGTCTCTGACACCTTCTGTTTATTTGGTATGCAGTGGTAGTCTACATTGTTTTAAGTATCCTTGATGTCGGTCCAGTGTGACTTTGTGGCACTGTTACAAATTGACAAATATTGACCAATGACGCCACACGCCAATTGGAGGAGCAGCATCTTCTATTCTGTCTCGGGAGCTGACAGCCCAATGTCCTAAACGTAGAATTCACCAGTTTTAAAATCTCCCCGCACCTGGCCTCATCCGATGTCCTACCCCCCACCCCCCCCCCCCACAATCCTCACCACCTTTTTGACCTGACACAGCATGTCCATCTTCTCTTCCACCTATTTTCCCTACCCATCCCACTGACCCGTTGCCACCACTCCCTACCTGCATTCACCTGTCACCATCCCACCTGCCTTCCCCAGCCCCACCCCTCCTCTCTCAATTCATTTATTTCCCAGCTCCCTTCCCCGCCCCCATTTCTGAAGAGTCCTGACCTGAAACGTCAACTTTGCTCCTCTCCTACCTGACCTGTGTTTCTCCAGCTCCATACTGTATTGTTTCTAACTCCAGCATCTATCGGTTTTGCCAGCTCTGAAAAATGTGTTCACAGGAATTCGTGTATCCAGTCACTTTTGTTTTGAGGCATGAGATGCTACTTCTGTAGCTGGTTGGAGTGATGGGTGGATCAAATCTTAAGATTTAGGGAATGCATGCAGAATGAATGCTGGTGTTTAGTGGTTTGCTTGGAGGAAAATGTCCAATCTCTGCTCAGCCAGGGGTGAGGTGGTTTATTGTGGTGATAAAACCTCCTTTTCTACTTTGTGGAGGAAAAGAGAAATATTTGGGCAATGTGCAGTGGGTATTTTTTTTTTTATTGGGGGAAGCATTAGTTGGAAGATGGATGGAGGAATAGATTTGATATCACTTCACCTTGATCAGTTGGCCAGCAAATTGCTTTAATTTTAGATTTCTAGGTATTCCCAATTTATCAAATTGGGCAGGAGCAGCCTCCGCTAAAAGCCTCCTGATAACTTTATTGTGCATGGTAAAATGGTTAAGTTTTCCAGAGCTGTCTAGTTTCCCAAATTTGGTCTTTTTGTTTTATGCACGTAGTGACTGCATAGATTAGTGGCCACTTGTTGGGAATGTAATTTCTGTGAATAAATAAGGAAGGCAATCACCTTGTAACTTTTTTTTTTCTTTCAGCGTATAGGTGAAGGCAAGCAGATTGAGTTATGCGCCTTGTATTTAGGATCGGGTCATCTGATTTCTGCAAGGTTGACAGTCAATTTATTTATTGGTGATCTCTGTTATTTTCATGTAGGAAACAACCTCAACCAAAATTTTTTTATCAAATCTTTGTATGCGATCTAAGAATAAAGAGCAGAATTAGGCCATTGGTCCCTTGACCCATTTGGTTAGATCATGGCTGATCTGATTGTGTGGTCTGTTGCCATTTCATAAATTTTTGACCTGTATGGGAGTCAAAAATTGATGTTGGAACACTTGGTTATTCAGTGAATTCAATAAGTTCAGGGCAAAGGAGAACCTTGAATTAATGGTATTTGATGTGATTTGGGGTTCTTTAAAATATCTAGCTTTTTTTTGAGAGAATAGGGTCTTTCTGGGGATCACGTTAAAGGCATTTAATTGTCATTTTTTTTCCACATCCATTCAACTTCAATTCGTATTTGTTTCTGGTAGTTATGAAGCCCAACTTCATGCTGCAATATTTAATCCTTTTGCTTGCTTGGAATTTTTACTGTATTTTGTTCATTTAAGGAATAGTGTTGCAGTAAGGGTTCACTAGAACAGCTGCCACACGACCAGGTGGTGACATTTTGATCAGCTGATCACCAGAGTGTCACTTTTGAGGGCAGTATCTTTAGACTGAGATCAAAAGTGGTTTTTAATGCATAATAAGCCACTATTAAGATTTTTCAATGGATTAGATCTTACTTGATTTCAAGGGATAAGATACAGAAATTCCTTTTAATCCAACCCTATTGCATACACGTGCTGCCTTTTCGATGTCTGACTTCTCTGCTTCCTAACCACTTCCAGGTAGTTTTCTGGTGGCAGTGTTTGGTTTTTTGCATTAGTCTTGAAATTTGATCTTTTAAAGCTTCGATAGCTCTTCTATTAGGCTGATTTCCTTGCATTACCCAACTCTACTGAAACTTGATCAATTATTAGTTATTTGTGAACTCTAATGGTTATTTCTCCAAATTTAAAGGTTTTTTTAAGTGAGTGCACTTAAATTATTTGGCTGTTTGCTTGACCAGCTTTGTGATTCCATAAGCTTTGTTAATTTTAACAATTGTGCTGATCTGTAGAATGGAAGGCCATTGCCTTGCTGAGGTACATACAGTACAGCAAGCTTCACTGGTTCATTCAGGCTGTTGCAATTTGCCATTGGATTGTTGAGAAAGAGATACTTTGCTTTCTAGGTATCGCAAACAAATGGAAGAAATGCAGAAGGCATTTAACAAGACCATTATAAAACTACAGAACACTTCAAGAATTGCTGAGGAGAAGGTATTTTGTATGCTAATGTTTCTAAGAGATAAAATTGTTTTAGAATAATGTACTTTGTCCTGAGTCTTCCAGACTAAGAGAATTGAGTTGATAGCAGCAGTGTAACTATTTGCTTTTATTTGTGTTCTGTTTGGTTGTGTTTGTCTCTTTTGTGCTGCTCATGAATGTTTTGTCACACCTAGAATTTGGTTGTGGGTGGCAGCATGGTGGAAATCCTTTCCTCGTTGAATGAGGGCGTCACTGGCTTGGCAGCATTTATTATTACCCATCCCTAATTGCTCAGAGGGCAGTTAAGAGTCACCCACACTGCTATGGGTCTGTAGGCCAGACCAGGGTAAGGATGGCAGTTTCCTCCCCTAAAGGACATTAGTGAACCAGATGGGTACAATCGACAGTGGATTCATGGTCATCGTTAGACTCTAAATCCAGATATTTATTGAATTCAAATTCCACCACCTGCTATGGCGGGATTCGAATGTGGGTCCCCAGAACATTATCTGGGCCTCTGGATTGACAGTCTGATGATACCACTAGGCCATTGCCTCCTCTCCCCTCTGTAGATCTAGACTTATAATCCAGAGAACCAGGCTAATTCTTTGCAGATATGGATTCAAACCCCACAATTGCAGATAGTGAAATTTTAATTCACTTAAATCATCTGAAACAATGACCATGAAACTAGTTTTGCCGTTTTCGTACAAAAGCTCACGAGGTTCACTAATTCATCCTTTAGGGAATGTCATTATCCTTGCCTATGTGTGACTTCAGATCTACAGCATTGTGGCTTATTCTTAAATGACCTCTGACAGTTGTATCTGCCTACAGTGGAGCCGAAAGAACAGAATCAAATTGAACTACTTAGCATCAACATAAGTCTGGAAACTGGTGGTGAGCCCACCCGTGTCGACTCTGCAAAGCCCTGACTAATATCTGGAGACTTGTATTAAAATTGGGAGAACTGTCACAGTTGTCAAGCCTGACTATCATATTCTCGGAATTGGAATTGTAACCTACGCACAGTATTCAAGACACCAGTCCAACTGTTATCTATCCAACTGGCGGGACAGAAATGAGTGGTAGCAAAGTCAGGAATTGCCTAGGGGGAGCTGTTAGTGTCGACTGCAGATCTCATGGCATCAAGTCAGACTTGGGCAAGGAAGCATCTTGATTCATACCTACTGCTCATCCTTGATTGAATCAGTAGGCCTCCATGTTGAACAATTGGAAGAAAGACAGTGGAAAGGGCATACTCTGGGGTGTTTTCCACATTACTGGTTGGGTACTAATGTTTAGCTGTACTGAAATAGCTTGACTTGGGTTGTGGCGAGTTTGGGAATGTGAATCGAGGCAAAAATACTCTGCTAGTTGGGCGGCACGGTGGCTCAGTGGTTAGCACTGTAGCCTCACAGCCCCAGGGACCCGGGTTCGATTCCAGCCCCAGGTGACTGTCTGTCTGTGTGGAGTTTGCACATTCTCCCCATGTCTGCGTGGGTTTCCTCCGGGTGCTCCGGTTTCCTCCCACAGTCCAAAGATGTGCAGGCTAGGTGGATTAGCCATGCTAAATTGCCTATAATGTTCAGGGGTGTGTGGGTTATAGGGGAAGGGGATGGGTCTGGGTGGGATGCTCCAAGGGTCGGTGTGGACTTGTTGGGCCGAAGGGCCTGTTTCCACACTGTAGGGATTCTGGTTGGAGTCACATGAGGCACAAAGGAAGATGGTTGTAATTGTTGGGAACGCTGTCATCTCATCCTGAAACTGACTGCAGGAGTTCCTCCCGTGTGGAATCCAAAGTCTACCATCTTCAGCTGCCTCATCTAATGACCTTTCCTCCAAAAGATCACATGAGGGTTCACTGATGTTCAACATCCTCTGTCAATCCTCAGCTACTGAATCAAGATGGTGTTTGTATGCAGCAAGGCCAAGACAATATCCAGGCTTGGGCTGATATGTAATGTGGATGTTAGTTGCTGCTGAAGATGATAATTATTTAATGTCACAAGAGAACCTAACCATCTTCCCTTAACATTCAAAGGCATTACTATCACTAAATTTAAATGAAGTAGCTACAGAGATAATAAATGCGTTGGTTGTAATCTTCCAGGGAATCCTTAGATTCTAGATAAGTCCCAGAAGATTGGAAAACTTACCACAGTGACTCCTATCTTGAAAATGGAAGAAGACAAACCAGGGAACTACATGCCTTTTAGCTTAACTGTGTGTTTGTTTGGAACGTAAGAGTCTTTTATAAAAGGATGTAATAGCAGTGTATTTAGAAATGCATTGTATGATCAAGCAGAATCAACGTGACTCCCTAGGGGAAAATTGTGCCTGACAAACTTACTAGAATTCTTTGACCAAGTAAGAAGCAGGATTGATGAGAGGAAGCTGTGGATGTAACATACTTGGGTTTTCTGAAGGTACTTTGCAAAGTATCATACATTATGGACTTTTATCTTAAGTACCCTAGTGTTGGAGATACTATATTAGCATAGTTAGAGGATTAGTTGATCAACAGAAGATAGAATTGGGATAAGAGGTGGCAAACAGTGATTTAGTGGTGTGCCACTGGAATCCTGTACTGGGCTACGATCATTGACAACCTATAGGATCTCTACATTGCGGAAGCAGCCCATCGGGTCCACACCTACACTATCCCTGTAACCCTGCATTTCCCACGGCTAATCTGCGTAGCCTGCACATCCCTGACACTACAGGACAATTGAGCATGGCCAATCTACCAAATACCCACATCTTTGGACTGTGGGAGGAAACTGGAGCACCTGAAGAAAACCCAGGCAGACACGGAGAATGTGCAAAAGCCACGCAGTCACCCGAGGGTGGAATTGAACCCAGGTCCCTGGTGCTCTGAGGCAGCAGTGCTGACCATTGTGCCAGTGCTTATAACAGAAATAAGGAACATGCTGTGCCACAGTGAACTAATGTGCTTGACCTAAGCAAACCAATTCTACTACATCTAACTTCATTGTATTGATGACCTATTGAGGAAAGTGAATGTATTACAGCCTTGAGTCTTGTTGGACCTGTACTCAAAAGGCATGTGGAAAATATTCCATCATGCTCAAATGTGCATTTATAGATGGGTGACAGACAGCGAGTTACTTGTTGCACAGATCCTAGTCTCACCCACTTATGGTGGCACAAAAATGGTGGTGATGGTCTGCAGAAGGCTGCAGGCAAAAAGTTAGCAGATGGAATATAAATGGAAATAGGAGGTTATGCATTTTGGCAGGCAGAAGAGCTGAATATTATTAAAATAGTGCCTATAGATTGTAGTACAACAGATGGAATCCTTGTCCATGAATTACAAAAAGCTAACATCCAAATTGAGTAGATAGTAGAGAAGGTAAATGGAATGTTGCCCTTTATTTCAAAGAGATTGGAGTAAAAAAATAGGGAAGTTTTTTGCTAAAATTGGACAAGCGACTAGTCACACCACAGCTGGAAACTGCAGTTTGGGCCCCTTTTATCAAAGTAAAGATACTGGCATTGGAGATGGTCCAGAAAACATTGAGTGGTCTGATACCATAAATAGGTGCTCTGCCTTATGAGGAAAGTTTGAGTAGGTTGGAATTTAGGAGAATGAGATGCCCCTTTATTGAAGCATGTAAGATTATTTGGGGATTTGACAGGGTAAATATGGAAAAGTGCTTTTTTTTTTTCTCCCTTGTGGGAGGATCTAGATCTAGATGACACAATCTCGGAATAAGGAGTTGCATGTTTTAAGACCGATGAGGAATTTCTTCTGAGGATGTTGAATCTGTGGATTTGTTTGCTTTGGAGGCTGCCGAGGTTGTCTGTCGCTTAGTATCATCAAGACAGATGCATGTTTTTTAATCCAGTGAGGGAATCACTGGTTATAGGGAAAAGACAGGAAATTGGAGTGGAGGGTTATCTCCTCAACCATGATCCCAGTGAATGGTAGAGTAGACTTGATGGGCTGAATGGTTTACTTGTCCTCCTATGTCTCATGACCTTGTTAACATATTGGGGGCTACTGTTGACCGAAATGAACTGGATCAACCATTTCAATACTGCTGACAAGTGGGTGAGACTAGGTTCTGTACAAATAGCTCGCTATCTGTCTGCCATCTAGGATGGATATTCAGGAGTATGAAATATTTTCTAATTGCCTTTTGAGTGCAGCTCCAACAAGACACACTATGCTCGACACTACCCAGAAGCCCACTTGATTGACGTCCATCAACCATCCTCAACATCCATTCCCTTCACCTCTGCGCAGTGCCAGCAGTATACCATTTACAAGATGCCCTGCAGAAACTTGTCCAGGTTCTTTTGAGAACATTTTCTAAACCTGTGACTTGTGCCACCTAGAAGGGCATGATCATCAGTTGCCTGGCAACACCACTGCCTGCAAGTTCTCAAAGTTGTACACCAGCCTTGACTTGGAACTGCATTGCTATTCCTCCTTGTGTCACTGGAACTGTCAAAATCCTGAACTCCTTTCCCAGCAGCAATTCAAGAAGGCAGCTCATTGCCAACTGTCCGCAAGAAGGAAGGCAATAGGCAATAACTGCTGGCCTAGCCAGTGATGCCTACGTCCCATGAATGACAGATCTGTCATTATCAGGTCTCTGCATTCTTACTTCATGTCCAGAATCTCGTCTTGTGCATATGCTGCCTGTTTTGTTCTTCTTCTCGCACATTGTTCTTTTGCTGTACCTCAGTCTATCCTTCACTTCTGCAGCTAGTCGGTGCAGAGTTAAACACTTGAGCTAGTTTGATGTTCTGCCTTTCTACTCTTGCGGAAGAGAGCTGGAAATAAAATCAACTGACATTTCCTTGAGGCTGGAAGCTGGTTAGCAATTTATCTGAATTTACATAGAATCATACCTTTTTGCTATCTGCTACCTATAGTTTTAAAATGAATGCAGGCAGAGATTTTAATGCATTGCCTCTGCCCCATCTGATCAGAATTTTATAGATTTCCATTTTCAGAAATGTTTAGGTGGGTAACAAATTTACTTGCTGATCTTAATTTTTTTTTAAAATGCAGGATCAAAGGCAAACTGAAGCAATTGGTTTACTTCAAGGACAACTTGCAAACGTGACAGAACTGGTTAGAAATCTATCTGAAACGGTGATAAAACTGGAACATGAGGTAAATAATCTGTTGCTGCTTGATGTGCAATAGAGCCACATTCAAATTGAGAGACTATTTTGAAGTAGCATTACTTAACTGTATTCTTGCTTTGTTTCTCAATTAAGGGCTAGAACCGTGTTTGTTCATAATGTTCTTGTATTAAGTTGGATTCGTGTAATTGCAACATTTTGCTACCACAAACATTATGGCTTTTTACATGACCCAGATTTTAAATGTCAACTGAAATGTGAATGCTGATATACCATTTTGATTTGGGCTGTTGTTAATTCAGTGCGTTCCCTCTTAGGTTGCAGACCGCCAGAGCTACCTTGTGGTTTCTTTAGCTCTCTGTATAATTCTCGTAATACTGCTTTGTGTGCAGCGATGTTGGAACAGCCCGATAACACATGACATTCACTCATCTACCATTCCCAAAAGCAATCACTACCCAAGCCCAAAAAGGTAAATGGTACTTTGTTAGGGGCGTGTGTGTGCGCGAGCACGTGCATTTTAATATATTAATTAATGCATGGCACTCTGTTTTGTTTAGTCAAAAGGAATTTGTAATGCATTGCGCCTTTTGGCAGTTTCCGTGACACCTTTTTCGATGTGTGTGCGCAGTGATGTTGCCATGGGAACATCCTGACCAATCAGTCTAGTTGAAAAGCTGAGATTTGACAGTAAACTGTTCCTGTTGCATTCTCCATGCCAACAATAGCCCATCCAATCAATACGCTCTTCCTTTGCTCTATAATTTGGTGTTCTTTTTACAAATCTGGTTTCTTGTGTGCTAGTCCTGATGAGTGCAAAAGTTTGCTAAAAGCAAGTTTGTGTTATTTTTGTGTGTTTTTAGATGGAGACTAGAGTTACAATAAAATTAAATTTTTTAGGTAGAAGTTATTATTAGTTATCTCTTTAACTTCAGTGGAAACCTACAGCAAACTCTACCTTCTAATGGGATCTGTAGGAAACCTGTATTCTTGTGCAAGTATGTTGTGTTAACTTCGGGGGGCTCCATGGTTTGAATGTAACATTGAGTGCAAGCTGGGAAGAGAATGCATTTTGCCTCAACCAGTCTGGTATTTGTATTATCAAATGATCTTGGTTTTCTTTTGATCAGGAAAGGAAATTGTAAAAACACGACTTGTTATCCTGTCGGTGTCCCCCTACCCCTTTCCCTCTGTTACTCGATTTGCGTATGTATGCAGTATGTAACACTGAATCATTATAAAATGCTGATAGTATTTAATCACATTTTAGTTGATCATCCAGGTCCTAAAGCTGCAACTTGAACCTGTTAGTTGTAAGTTTTGTACAAAAAGGGTCAAATTGAATACTGTCCTTTCTTTAATTGGTTTTGCTTTTAGTGGCTATTTCAGCTAAGTAGCTCATGTACAGGAGTACTTGAAGGAAATAGCAAACCTATCATTTAAAACCCCACAGTTAATTTTCCAGGACCCCATGCCAGCTTTGGCTGAGGGCAATTATCCTGTCCTATGCTTTTTGAGAGACTTTAGATTCAGAACATACATGGGAATATCTATTTTTGATTTTCTCATTTTCCTTGACTTTCGTGGAAGCATTTGCACCCGATTTGACACACCTATAACATGGTTTTGATTGATAATTTTGAACTGTGAATGAAATGAAGTACTCTCTTGATTTAAGTATTGAAACATGACCAGTTCCTTACTAACCTTTTTTAGAAGTTTCAAAATCAGCTCCAGATGTTTTTCTGTTCTGGGTGATAAGTTAAGCATTAAGAGGCTTAGAGGTTTTCTTACTGAATTGTGAAGGAACTCATTTAAAGTTTCCTGTTTCAGGATGACCAAGACTACTTATTGAAGATACTTTATATATAATCGTGTATGTATTTGAAATTAACAGAAGTTAGCAGTGGCACAATTTCATTCTAACGTTTTTGTAGAGAAAATGGAAAAATGGAGGGTGATTAATGTTTTAAATTCTCCCCAGTTTTTCTCTTGCACATCCTTCAGTGCATAAGCTACGAACCAAGTGCTACAGCAGCAGTTTTGGAGCAAGAAACAGTGTTAATGTTTCAAGTCCAATATAACTCCTCTTCCAAAGATTGGGGTTGAAATTTTTTCACTTTGTTTCCTTCCCTCAGATGCTGCTGGACCTGTTTCTCCAGCACCTAATTATTGTTCTATCTCCAGCATCTGCAGTATTTTTGTACATAGACCATAGAACAGTACAGTACAGCACAGTACAGGCCCTTCGGCCCACTATATTGTGCCAACCTAGTATCCTACTAAGATCAAACAACCCCGCATACCCTACATTTTACTATCCTCCATGTGCCTATCCAAGAGTCGCTTAAATGTTCCTCCTGTATCTGACCCCACTACCACTGCCGGCAGCGGATTTTACACGCCCATCACTCTGCAAAGAACCTACCTCTGACATCTCCCCTATACCTTCCTCCAATCACCTTAAAGTTATGCCCCCTTGTAGTAGTCATTTCCACCCTGGGTAAAAAGTCTCTGACTATCCACTCTATCGATGCCTCTCATCTTGTACACCTCTATGAAGTCACCTCTCATCCTTCACACCAATGAGAAAAGCCCTAGCTCCCTCAGCTTTTCTGCATATGACCTGCACTCTCTCCAAAGTGTCCACATCCTAGAGACGACCAGAACGGAACACAATATTCGAAGTGTTGTCTAACCAGGGTTTTATAGAGCTGCAGCATAACCTCATGGCTCTTTAAACTCAATTCCCCTGCCAATGAAAGCCAACACACCTTACGCCTTCTTTACAACCCTGTCAACTTAGGTAGCAACTCTTGAGGGATCTATGGACGTGGACCCAAGATCACTCTGTTCCTCCGCACTGCCAAGAATGCTGCCATTAATCCTGTATTTTGCATTCAATTTCAACCTTCCAAAATGAATCACTTCACCTTTTTTTTTCTGCGTTGAATTCCATCTGCCACTTCTTTGCCCAGCTCTGCATCCTGTCAATGTCATGTTGCAACTTACAACAGCCCTCCATGCTGTCCACAACTCCAACCTTGTAGTTTTTCAAACAAAGACGGAAAAGATGGTGTTGTGGCAAAACAAACAACTCGTTTCCTCTTTCACTTGTGGGCGAGTTTATGCTTTCGGTCATCCTTGAATTCCTGTGGCCTGGGACTTGCAACAGAGCCGTCAACTAAATTTGAAATAATTACATTAAATTTTTTCAAAAAGTGGCAGAGTTTCTAAATTTTATCGCTGAATTAAGAATTTTATTCCAATGAGTTACCCAGAGTGCTTCTACAACTTTGTGTTTGAGAGAAAATCTGAAAAATATCCTGCCAAGTTTCATTTCCACTTTGGTAAGTATGTGGTGACTGGTTTTTGCAATCCATAATTCGAACCTTTTGTTCTAATTACTTAGCTCCTTTTTATTTTTAATATTATACAGATGTTTTTCTTCCTATGATGACATGAATCTTTGCAGGCGAACATCGTTCCCCCTTGTTCGGTCAAAATCGTTTCAGTTACCTACAACAGAAGGTACGGAGCTGGATAGTTACTATTTAATATCCGTTTTTGTTTAAATATCTGTACTGAAATTGGAAAAGTTGCGCAGTACCTGTCTAAAATCTTTGGTTAAAATATTTACATCGTTGACTTATTTTGATGTTTTTCTTTCCTCATTATTTGTTAGTGCACGGTTATCAACGAGAGAACAGTTTATCACCACCAGAGGAAAGGTTCAGGGGCCAGAGCAATATGTCAGTCAGTGAAGTTGTACCATCGGAAGGCAGCTCAGTTGAAGGCAACTCAGTGCGAGCAGGATCTTTTCTTTAACTATGTATTGCTGAATAAAAGTTGTAAAACCGTGATTTGACAACCATGAGTGGAAGAATTTTTAATACTAAGACCATCATAAACATATGTGAGCTGTTTTCCTGTTCCAGGTTTGAAGGCGATTTAAGATAATCTTGCTTATGTTACACCTGACTACATTAATGAAGTAGTTTGGAATTCAGCACCTACTTTGCAATAAGTGAATACGCAAGCGGTCTCTCTGAATTGGAAGCAGGACAGTTGCAGGATAGTATGGTGCTTATTATTGCAGCAGTAATCCAGAGGATTTGACTAATAATCCAGAAAAATAATTCTAATCCTAAAGTGGCAGATTTTAAATTCTGATGAAAATGGCTGTAAGTAGTGCGGCAACTGGGCTTTTAAACTTATTTTAAAGGTTCTTCAGGGAAGGAAAATTCTGCTACTTGCCACATGTGACCTGTGACTACAGTTTGGTTGAATGTCAACTGCCTTTTGAGCTGACTGAGTAATCCACTTGTATCAAATTTCATAACCAGCAGCAGTTCGTGAATTAGCCCATGGTTACCTCAATCAGCTATTCCAGTAACTCCAACACTGTCGTGAAGAAAAAAACTTCAATTGCAAACAAATTTGTTTTTTAAACAAAAATTTTATCCAACTTGTAAGCTGAAGTGTGGATAAGACATCCTCTTTAGCAATTTTTACTGCTGTTGTTTTAAATTGGTCTTGCCTTCTAATCATTTGGTTGCATGCATTTTCATCTCGAACAATTGCAAGAAAGGAGCTGAATTTGAAGTCAGTGGTTAAAACGAGGTAAAAGGCAGGTGTAGGTGACTTTGGTATGGATCGTACCCCATCCCTCCACTTAACATTACTGAAATAAGGACACTATTCAAAGACTTATTTCAACGTAACTTGAATTTTTGGAAGTATTTCACCTTGTTAGTTCTGTTGTTGAAAAGCAGGATGGAGCATCATATAACACCAGTTTTATCTCTAGAAGTTGCGTACAAAAATTGATGTTCTCCAAAGTAGAATGAAATATGTTAGTCTCTGTATGCAAACTCTAAACAGCATCTGAAATGTTTTTTTGCTCACGTGGGATTCTCAAGAAATTGGAAATTGAGTTTATTTGCAGAAAATGTTAAATTGATTACAATTTTCTCTGCAGGCGAGAGAGAGCTATTTACTTTAATAGGCAAATTGTAAATATATGTAATTGTGCTATTTGATCTTGAGTCTTTCCACTTGTGATTTAATTTAGCAAATGTAAATCCTTTTCTGAACCATTTCATCAATGAATAATATCAATATGCATTTCTCTCTTTTAGTGGGCCCAGATGACTTGTACATTGTAGAACCGCTAAAGTTTTTACAGGACAATAAAAAGGTATAATTACATATGCCATAGAGTATTGCTTAATTTGGATTTTATCTGTGGCTTAGTACCAATTACCTGTAGCTTAACATTTGCCAACAATGTTTTAGTCTCTCTACCAGGAGAGATGTCTTCTCTTTCTCTTCAAACTTGCAAAAGTTTTAAGTTTTTTCATTTTGTTTCCTTTACTAGAAAAAACGCTGCAGAGCGAAAATAGAGAAGGTTCAAACCATAAAACCTACAGAGTCTGTAATCCCAATAGTTAACGGCGGGATAAAACCTTGCAAACCTCTTTCAAATCCAAGTGACTTTTCTACCACGGGTGTTGTCTACAGTTCTTCTCACAAAGGTCCCCCCTCTGAAGGGGGTTCAGAGACCTCCTCGCAATCAGAAGAATCCTATTTCTGTGGAATTTCAGCCTGCACAAGCCTCTGCAATGGACAACCACAAAAGACTAAAACTGAAAAACGATCTTTAAAAAGGAAGAAGTCAAAGGTCACAGATCAAGGGAAGTTCATTAGTAACTTGATACAGACTAAATCGGGATCAATGCCAAGTTTGCATGACATAATAAAAGGAAACAAAGACATTACAGTGGGAACACTTGGTGTCCCAACAGTTTCAGGCCATGTGTGATTGTGATTTGTCAACTTGGGGTTAGAACTATCTCTTCCTGCTCTGCGTTATGGTTTGCAAGGTACTTTTTGCCTTGCCGTATCTGAACTTCAGACGACTAATCTGCCAATGCGAGAGTTTTCAGGGTAGAGAGTTGCACTTTTTCCACTGTCTCTCGGGAAACAGCACATCTGTTTTGAAGGGTTCGTGAGATGGAAGATGAATCTCTAACTTGGCAAGACGTGGAATTAATTGGATGGAGAATCAGCGTAATTAACTGGTTACAGGTGGAACAGGGTTTAAACCATAACTTCTGTGTCGAGCTGTATTCCTATTTCTTGCACCTTTCCATATTTGTGCCTTTGTATATTTATAATGTAGCTGAAAGATGGAATATTCCATCTCCGATTTACCTTGGTGTTCAGCTTTCCTTTTTAAGTATACAGAATTTGACAGTGTAACACTATAGTGCTGCAGAGATGGCCTGTGCATTGTCAGTTGAACTTAAATTCCAAAAGTAAAATGAAAAAGGTTACAGGACAGAGTGAGAGGGAGTTTCAATGAATTTTTTTTGCCCAGCAAATTGATTTTATATTCATTTCCGTGTAGGTGAACTGATTAAATTGGTTACAGATTTGTGTGCATTTACCCTGGTACTTTCACATCCTAGTACAGTGTTTTTATTTGAGATATATATTAGAAAGGTGATGTGTGAAAATGCATTTTTTGAATGTGTAAATTTGTGAGTGAATGAGCATTTGAAGAGAGCATTCTTCAATGGTGGGACGTACGTGAGATGTTTAAATCATTAACTTATAGTTTAATGTGCACTTTCACTTTTTTTTTTATTCCAATGCCTTTTGCTGAATTGGAGTTTGTCATAGCTTGTGTAACTAATTTAATACTGGATTTCAAGTGTTCTGTGTCCTGTCCACCCCTACCCCCATTGGGTTTTACTCCAGTGGGGTAATCTTACCCAGCTGATCTGCATATTAGCCAGTTACAGCACTTGAGGACCGTTTATGGGCTTGAGAGGGTCCAAAGTTGAGCAACATTATTTATGTTTTTAAAATTTGTCATGTTTTGAGTGCTATGCACACCACTGTGGAACATGAGCATAATGTGACTGCAGAGCTGTAGTGCCATTAGAAAACTGTGAATTTCTAAATAAAACTGAACACTTCATTGTCTTTTTGTTCTGTTTAAAGTATGTTGAATTTCCTATTGTCCCTCCCTTTTTAATAGGTCTTAAAAGAAAATAAACATTTGTTTTTTATGCAGTCAAACTAAAGGTGGGATATTTCATGGATAACTAGACATTTTTCTTGTCATTAGTTACATTTGTAATCAGCTGCACTTTTTAACCAAGTGGCAGGATCTGATTCATAAGCCAATACAACTTCCCATGATATTGCTTGAAGATTTGACTCTTGTTCAAGTGGTTACTGCTATGGACTGAAAGATGTTCTGCTAATCTCGTCTGGTAATGGAGGTCTCTACAATCATCTGTTTGATATCAAACTTTGTGCATCATTTTCAAATCTGAAATTGTCTCCATACCCCCCCCCACCCCCACCCCCTTGTTGATTGACATGCAGCTGTAAGACATTAGAATTTTTAAAAAACTGAATATATGCTTTTCCCTTTCTTGGCCCTAACCCTAAAATTAAATGTCTTTCCTCCTTACGGTTTCTGTTAAAACACTGCTTCTTCTCTCATCCTACTTAGGATATGTCTCTGTCAAGTTTTCCCTGTTTGTCTTTATTTTTCTCCTCCTGCTTTTATAAAATCTGAAGAGTTCATATACTGTTCTGTCATTTTTTGATTTCACTTGACCTTGTGTATGCTGTCTCTGCCTCTGCCAAGCCATGCTAGTTTCTGCTGCTTTTTGGTCATTCCACCTATCTTGTTATCATTACTTCAGAGTAATGTAGAATTTTATGCTTTGATAACCAGGCCAAATTTTTTAACTGAGTGGCCTCAGTGTATTCCCTTTCCCTATGGCAAGTTTTTATACAGACTTTTCAGTAATGCTCACTTTCTAAAGAGAGATGCACTAGGCAGGCACCAGGGTTTGACCAATTCCACCAGACCTTTTGTATCTGGTGTTTGTACTGCCTGTTTTGGGCAGTGACTTGTATCAGTTGTTTGTAGGTGAAGATCAGTGGGTAGTGGTTTAAGACTTGAACACATTCAAGATTGTCAAGAGAACAAAGGGCAATTGTTATGATTTATATTCCCAAGTAGGTATTTTGCATAATAAATGAAATGGAGTTTTATTCCAGTTCACTGACCAAAATCCAGAATGTTAGCAATTTTAAGGTTTGCATCTTATCTAGCTTCACCTTTTTTTATATAGTTTAAAATTTGAGATACCTCCAATGGCAACCGTTTCCCAAGCTAATTCACAAAATATTGCTCCCCATCTTCATGTGCTACTTAGACTTATTCTTAATCTGATTTATGTAAAAACGTGTTCACTTTTAGATAATTAACTAAACATGCAGTAGTGTATTTTTATGTAAGTCTTTGAAATTGTTGGCATTCTATTTCTTTGAATGATTTGACTGGTTTAAAATTACCCCACTTTTGACTTGGATCTGACTGGAATATCAAACCATAAAGTAAGTGCATAAAACTGATTTCAGTTCTAAACTCAAACTCTTTCTTACTCCAAAAACAGGTTTTTGAAAAAGGAATGTCTAATGGAATGTTAGCATATTGCTGAATATCTGCAGTAACAAATGCTCACCTGTTATGAGTAAAATTTTGTTATCTCTAAGTTAGCAGAATTTTGCTCTTGAGCAATGAAACCCAAAAAAAAAACCTTTCTTTATCATTTTGGGGATTGGATTGCAGCACACAAGCTGCAAACTCTCAAGATTCCTAGTCAAACGCTTGCACTTTTGTTCTGTGCACTACTTGTGCTGTTAAGTTAGTCTGGAATGACAAGACACAACTGATGCAGTCAAGTGTTATAACTGATTAATACAGTATGGGAGTGTAACGCTTGGTTGTAATTTTGAAATATTTTTCTGCAGTTATTTGCCAAGCCAAATCAGACAGTTTTCATATCAAGAAGTTAGTTGGCAATAGAGTATGCCCACTTCTTTTCATTTGAGAAGTAGCTACGCAAGTGCTAGATGTCTCTGCTTTAATCTGGTAAGTGGAAATTGTGTTGTAATGCTGCTATGTTCCAATGTAGGATGCTATGGAATGACAGACATTTGGTCAATTTAGTATTGACAAAAATATTTTTTTAGAAAAAAGGGCTTTAGATAACACGAAGGTTTTTTGTTTTTGAGCTTCTTCCTTAGTTTAGTTATGTTCAGACATAACTGGGTCCTTTCTGAGCTGAGATGCATAGGTACATACACGGATATTACGCTGAGTAATGTCTCAAATGTGTCAGTAGGTGGTGCCAGTTTAACAGTGAATAAATTTGAGTAAATTTCAGTTGTTGCTCATCTTCCTACAGTATAGCAAAAATTTCATTTTTAAATGAGGTGGAGGACTCTTAAGTGTTAACTAAAGTTCTGGCCAATAATTTGCTTGTGCTGAGTGCACCTTTCTGTAATGATGTCAGTGCCCATGTGCATTGGTGGTACTTCATGCAGTTGCTATTTCAGTGAGGCTGTTAGTCCACATGTACAGAGACTGCTCAGGTAGTTTGTGATGTCATTCAATGTGTACTGATTTGAACAAACCAGTGCAAACCTTTAACCATGCACAGCGTAATGTGCATTCTGTAGTCTGGCATGGCTGACTAGCAACGGCAAGAAAAGCAGCAGTAGGGGACCACACTCCTCCTGAGAGGAAAAGTTTGTACTGAATAGTGCCTTGTGCCACTTGGACATATGGTGCCTCAGCTTGCTGACCAGTTGTGATATTCTGTGAGCCCTTTGTGTGTACTCTTATCCCTATGTGATGGCAAGCTATATTTGCATGACCTCCGTCTGAGCTTTTGCTGCACCACTGGAGATATTGAATAGCTTTTTCTCCCTTTTGCATCATGAAATACTGCATTATAATTATTTGCGAATGTCCTTGATGTTGGCTCCGCCACTTGAACTGGAGCTTTTCACACAGTCCTGTGCCAAGTTGGCTCTGGGCTCTTCCTGGCTCTGCATGGCTTGGAAAGGGTGGACGCTGGGAAGTTGTTTCCATTAGGTGGGGATACAAGGACCCGTGGACACAGCCTTAGAATTAGAGGGGGTCAATTTAGAATGGAAATGAGGAGACATTCCTTCAGCCAGAGAGTGGTGGGCCTGTGGAATTCACTGCCACGGAGCGCAGTGGAGGCCGGGACGTTGAATGTCTTCAAGGCAGAGATTGATAAATTCTTGCTCTCTCAAGGAATCGAGGGCTACGGGGAGAGTGCGGGTAAGTGGAGTTGAAATGCCCATCAGCCATGATTAAATGGCGGAGTGGACTCGATGGGCCGAATGGCCTCACTTCCACTCCCATGTCTTATGGTCTTCCATGCTTCTTGACATTCACTGCATGCTATGTGGTAGACCTTTCGATGGAGAAGCTTATCACCCATTATCTTCTGTAACCTGCTTCATCGAAGTTCTCATTTAGAATAGAATAGCCTTTGTCACATGCACTTGAATGATTAGGTGACAAGTTTTGTAATGTCGCTGCTTTGGTGTCATCTTGGGTACAGGATAACTGGGTTCAGGATACCTCTTCCAGAGTTAAGAGAGTAAAAAGTTTCAGCATAGGAATACAGTTTTAATAAGTACTCAAATTACAGTCAGTGTCCGCTTGTCTCCCAGGCAGGCCTGGACTAGGATTGCCTTCTGTGCTGGACTCTTGCCTGTGACATGCCTCTCGGACTCGTCTCCCACACTGGCATGGTTTCTGACTTGTTTCCTCTGCTGGCCTGGACTTGGACTCTCCTCCTCCCATTCTCTGTTCCCTCCTGGTTAGTTTAAGTAGTTAAAAGTTGGGTGGAGGACAGCGAGAAAACTGCAGAAAGGAAAAGGAAAAAGAACTTGTGAAGCAGACGAGTTCTGGCTGGAGTGTCCTACTCTACAGCCATCTTTTGACTTGTGTGGTAGAACTTGTGTATAACTTCACCCCTGATTGGCTCAGTGTGAGCCAATCCCACCTTTTTTAGCTGTCTTCCATTCTTCAGCATTAATATGTGAACTGGTGGCTGAGAGTTACTATGTCTTTATTCATGATCTTTCTCTTGCTAGTCCACTGCTGCCTGATCAGGTTGCAGATCTTGGGTATTTGCAAGTAGCAATCCACAAGGGCAGGAGATTGGGAGGAAAAGCAAGTGCTTCAAACTACAGCCAGTAAATTTGAGATGTCCTGTAATAGGAAAAGGATTGGATGTGAACATTGGCAGTGAAAGGCAAAAATCACTGACAGTGTCAGTCGTGGCTGTCTACTGATGTCAAGCACTGCCCTGTGGGGAGTCAAGGATGTGGAATTTTGCCTGACCCATTCTGGCTTGATTATCCACCATTTTGAATGGTGGGAGAAAGTGTCAATGTGATGTAACATATTTGTCATGGCTGCTGTATTTGAACTGGCTTGTGTGCAAGCTGTAGGATGTGTTCCAAATCTCTTAACCCCATGTCTGAGTATGAGGTGAAGCATGTGAATATTTGGGATGAGTTTTGATTTAGTAGAGATTGGAGATGTATGATGTGGATATGGTGCAGTTGGTGGGATATTGCATTTGAAGATGGTCATTGAACGACGTCAGCATCCAGGTTTTTGGAGCTGGAATGCTGTTGTTAGCCATTGTGGGCATCTCTAGGTGATGGGACCAAACTATCTGGAGAAGCATCATGTGGATCGATGACTTCACTCGTCTCTTGTGAATTGTTTTAAAATGTATTGCAGCGAAATACTTAGCTATTGTGCAGCCAAGCATTGTCCATGCTTGAGTACTGATGAGAGAGGACATGTGTCAAAACTTTTCATCTTGCATTCATCAGGTCAGTCTGGCAGAATACTAATAAAAGGGCTAACCAACACTTATACTGCATGGGAAGAAAGTGCTGATTTTTCAGCAAATGATCTCTGTCAAAGGTGTGCTGTGGGAAATATACCTGTTGTTGTTTGATAGCTAACTGCCAAGCATTCGTTTAGATTTTAAACAAAGAATGGTTGGTTGATAGATCAGGGTGTTGTTCTGAGAAATAAGCCAACAAGTAAGTGTCACCACTTCTGTTGAGTTGAAAGAGGCTGTGTCTTTGCTCTGGAAAGAAAAGGGCCCTCTGTTTAATTTATGTAGCTTCTAGTTCATGCAAATGTGTCACACTGCAAGCCTGACTGATCATCTTAAATTGGTTGCCAGGGTAATTCTGATCCATTCTTTGGGTAATACAGCCTCTATACTTGACATCACGACACTGAAATTGATATACCATATCAATCACTTTTGAGATAAGTCGAGCATCTTTTTGACATCAGCATCCTAATGGCAAACACCATTTGTGGTGTTATTGCACTTATAGCAGTGTGAAGCAGCTTCACTAGTTGCTCTCTCTTTTGATATTACCCTGGACTGTCTTGTCTTCTCGTGAATTTTGCACAACACTTTGAGAAATGACCTGATCAGCAAAACCATTATTTTACCAGATGGCTTTCATTTAGCAAGTGTCCAACAATATAGTGATTATGTAGTTGGATAATATTTGCTGGTTAATCCTGAGTATGCCAAGAATTATGCTCACAATCTATTTAGGATTGCCAGTTTGGTTTGTAGTGAATTTGTGTACCGGAAATGAAACCAGCACCTGTGCCTGTTTCAATTCAAAAATAAACTACAACCATTTGCTGGCTCACTTCTCGAGGAAATATCCTTTCAGTCAACCTGCCAGGAGTAAAATCTAACAAAGCCTTACTGTTAACTGTTGCCCATTTAACTCTTGCATTCTTCATGGGAGCATCAACCAGAGCCCACTTGCCAACCAATCTGTAAATTCTTAGTCTTTTTAATCAGAATTGTTTGCAAGAATACTAGTGAGTACACGATTTAAAAACTTCAGAAAAGTCTCTTCAATATTCCAGTTCTGTGCTGCCAAACAAATATTTGTATACTCTTAAATGCTTTTATTAGCTATTTGGCAGATCCTTAACCAAGGAATGATAGAAACCGGATGTAAATTTACAAAAATATTTGTAATGCATTGTATCCCTAACATTTTTGTAAAAACTAATTCTTGTGTAGTGGAACATTTCTACTTTTAATAATAGACAAATATTGGCTCGTTTTCCCTTTTATGTTGAACTCTAGGTCCCTAACTTTTGACTTGACATGGCTCTAGATTTTGTGGAGACTTAGAAACTTTATTTTCTGAAGAGTATAATTATTAGTACACCCTCTTCCTTAATATTCAAATGTATTACTTCTCTGCAAGTTAACAAGTCTTTGTTAGCATTTTGTTTTGAAAAATTAGCCATATTACGATGCCCTTCAAATTGAAATAAACTGTCTGAAATGCTATCATAAAGTCATGCAACACTAGAAAGAGGGCCCATCAGCCCATCAATGCCAACCCTACTTTTGTTTGTCATTTGTGTTGAGAATGAATTTGAATTTGAACAGTTAAGAACCTTGGAGTGTCCCAGTACTTGACTGTGGCTCTTTTCATCCATCACGCACCAATGTCATTATAAATGCAAGCTTCTGCAATTTGTGTAAGTTCCATCACGTGGATGATTTTTCTATGCTCGTTGAGAAAAGGTAACCTCAACCTCCAATTGTCCCAGTATATAATGGTTAGTGTGATTATAGGAGTTTGTCAACCCTTCAGATTGAAAGTGAGACACTAGCAACTCTACTAATATTTCTGGAATCTTTACTGATCCAAGGTATTACTTGCAGGGAGCAGAAAAGCTTCTATGTTAATATTGCACTTTGGGATAATATGCAAGTAGTTGTGCAAACCCTGGTCTATTGTCTATCTGGTTATCAGTCACAAGACATGGTTTGATACTAAGCAGGAGCAATTAAAGGAAAAGGTTTTTAATAGCTGGGTTGGTGTACACAGATACACATTGACACAAGTGAAATAATGTACAATTTTAACACCTAGGGCACAAGTTAACAGTTAATGAATTAATGGAACATTATACTGTTTGTGAAGCTTTAAGAAATAGTCATTGGAGTTTTGTATGTGCTGAGCCTTACAGTAGGTGATTTGAGGTTGGCCGGAACAGGTTTCAGTAGTCCGGTCTGAATGAGGGATTGTGACTGGTTTGGCACCTGTTCAGTGGTTAAAAGGTGGAAACAGTCTGGTAACGAAGCAATGGTACTGACTGTCTGTCTGAACCTCAACCTGACACTAACCTAAGCCTTCAAAGTTGCAAATAGTTTGGTTCAACCTGGCTGACATATTAGCTTGTTGTCTTCAGGACTCTTGACTTAAAAGATGAATGTTTTAACTTTGATCACTTCCTGGTCTGTCCTTTTGTCGTACATGCACGCAGGACAGGTGTGTGTGCGCGCGGTCTCTTTTCCCCCTTTGTCGGTTTTACAGATCCTCAATGTTCTTTGTGTCGCAATTATCCACTCCTTGTTAAGACACCTCCCTGGAGTCCTCTCTGTTGGCCAGTCTTTTGATTAGCTTTTCTAGATCATAGAATAGAATCCCTCCAGTGTGAAACAGACCATTCAACCCACCAAGTCCACACTGACCCTCCAAAGACAATCCCACCCCAGACCCATTTCCTGCCCTTCCCTTTCCCTATCCCTGTAACCCTGCATTTCCCGTCACTAATGCAGCTAACCGACATATCCCTGAATGCTACGGGCAATTTAGCATGGCCAATCCACCTAGCTTGCACATCTTTGGGCTGTGGGAGGAAACCCACGCAGACAAGGAGAATGTGCAAACTCCACGTAGACAGTTGCCCGAGAGTGGAATCGAAACCAGGTCCTTGCTGTAAGGCAGCAGTGCTAACCACACAGAACCACCATGCTGCCCAAATGAAGGCTGGATCTATATCTATTATGCCTTAGGTTTCCATGAAATGCTTTGGGATGGTTTTAGTATTAAAGATGCTTTTACATAGCAAAATAGAAAGGAGCAGGAGGTGGCCATTTGGCCCTTTTTTGAGCCTGCTCTATTGTTCTTCATTAACATGGCTGATCATTCAACTCAATAGCCTAGTCCTGCTTTCTCCCCAAAACCATTTTGAACCCATTCACCCTAAGTGCTATATCTAGTTGCCTGTTGAATACATTCAGTGTTTTGGTATCAACTACTTCCTGTGGTAATGAATTCTATAGGGTCACCACCCTTTGTTGGTGAAGAAATGTCTCCTCATCTCTGCCCTAAAATTGTCTACCCTGAATCCTCCATACTGTGACCCCTGACTCTGAGCACCCCCACCATCGGGAACATCCTCCCTGCGTCTACCCTGTCTAGTCCTGTTAAAATATTGCAAGTCTCTTGAGATTCCCCCCCCACCCAACCTGACATTCGTCCGAACCCTAGTGAAAACAATCCCAACCTAGCCAATCTCTCCTCATACGTCAGTCTTGCCATAACCAGAATCAGCCTGGTAAGCCTTTGCTGCATCCCTTGAGCAACAGCATCCTTCCTTTAGAAAAGGAGACTAAAACTGCACGCTATATTCTAGCTGTGGCCTCACCAACACCCTTTGTAACTGCAACAATACATCCCCGCTCCATGTCCTCTCTGCCTCTCGCAATGAAGGCCAACATACCATTTGCCGCCTTTATTGTGTGCTGCATCTGCATGCTTACCTTCAGTGACTAGTGCACAAGGACACCCAGGTCCCACTGCACACTTTTCTTTTTTCTCTCTCCCAATTTACAACCATCCAGGTAGTAATCTGCATTCTTGTTAATCACTTCGGAAGCAAAACCCTCCCATTTATTCAAATTATATTGCATCTGTCATTTTGTTTTGCCCATTCACCCAACCTGTTGCAATCGTGCTGAAGGATCTCTGCATCCTTGTCACCGTTCATCCTCCAAACTTGGTATCATCTGCAAATTGGCAATGTCACATTTTGTTCTCTCATCCATATAACATACTGTGAATAGCTGGGGTCCCAGCTCTGATCCCTCTGGCATCCCACTAGTTACTGCCTGCCAATTTGAAAATGACCCAATTGGGGTACCTGGATTTAATTTGTGCTTGTTGCATCAGAGTATAAAGGCCGATTGTGGAGAGTAGCCTCGTCTAAGTCACTATTCCACTAACTTTTTTGTTTTAATTTCATAATCTCTTGCATATTCGGGACTTGATGCATGTCATAACTTGGGTGACAAATGCTTGTTGTATCACCTCCAGTTGATGGAACGAAGATTCCATATAATGTGGAGGGTAGCATTTAGGTCTAACATCTTGTTGTGATGTGCTCACCAGGCTGACTTTTTTTTTAAAAAAAGGGTTATTCTTGTTGGGGCTTGCTGGTTTGTTTTTTTTTTTTTTTTGGTTTCCATCCTCCGTAGAGAGGGTTTAAGGGATTCTGCAACCAGGTTTGCTGATGAATGTTTGAAACTATGGCACAATGCTTTGGCTAACTGACTACCTCTGTGGTAGTGAAATCTGCAGGTACTGTTGATCAGCTATTCTGCTCTTCAACAGAATCTATGGCTGTAAGCTTGTTGTCTGGAACCGAGATTTTTCACCGGATTCCTGAAGGCCGTAATAACTATTGCCCCAGTCAAACAACAGTAGGGCTGGGAAACCTTCCTGGGCTTTGTGACAGTGAGCTGTATACTCGCATTTGTTAGAGCCCAGCACTATCTCTACTTGCAAACGCTTAAGATCTTTCAAGCCTGAGCTCTTCCAATCTTCCTAAGTCTCTAAATACTGAGAGGATGGGATTCTCTTTTTAGAAGAAGTTGTTTTCAGTAAGGATAAATCCTCACTTGAGAAATTTATAATCCAATTCTCAGGAGTTAGTAAGATGGTGGGAGTGTCTCTTAATTTAGAGGTTAAGGCTAATGCTCTTTCACGGCAATGGTTTAACTTAAATTTATTGATTAAATCTGGAATTGAAAGTCTAGATAATGGTGACCTTTGCTCATCAATTGTCATGAAAACCCATTTTGGGTAGGAAATCTGTCCTTGCCTCTTCCTGTTTACAGATTCACAACAAATATGACTCTTTTCTATCAAAAGATAGATAACAAATACTGCCTTGCTAGTGACACCCACATCTCATGATTTTTTTTTAAAAAAAATACTCTTTCCCTCCAATCCCACACCAATTTTTATTTTTGGCATTTTATCATTAGTCTTATTCAAGATATGGAAGTGTTTAGCAAGACGAATGAGGCAGTGTCCCCGTACTAATCGCTAACAATCAAGCAAACCATCTTGTGTGTGGGATTCTGGAGATATGGCCATTGCATCGAACCATACAGCAGAGCGGGAGTTCTTTAATGTCGGTGTTCAGTTGTTCACGCTCCCTAAATATTTTTGGGACTAATTTTAGACCTGTTTAATCTTGTGGCTAGAAACCTAAATACCCTTTAGGTTCTCTTGCTCCAATCTTTGAGACCCTGTGGGTCACAGAACTTGAGCCACAGCTTTACTTCCTGTTTACAGCTGAGGCAAGAAGTGGAGTAGAGTTCTTGCGCTAAATATATTAAGTTCTTATCAAAAAATGTGCAAGAGCAATATACTGGGGTGAGAGATTTCATGAACTTGGTTAAGTGCCAGTGAAGGTGAGTATGGTCTATTTTGTTTAAAGAAAATACTTCATGTTCATTTCATCCAGTGTTTCACATTATTTCAATTTGGTAACATTTCATGTGTTGGAGTTTCTTTTTAAATAATACATGTATAATTGTATGAGATTCACATCACAATTTGGATATCCTTTAATTTGGCCACCTTTTGGGGGCAGTGGAAATGCAGCTCTTGCTTCACTATTGCTACTGATATGTTGCTGCAAGAGTAGGAGTATTATGATGGCACTACTGTGTGGTCTGAATAACTTTTTCCAGCACTTTCAGTATAAATAGTAAATATGGTTTTTTTAGAAACTTCAAAGCACTATCTCTAGTTCATTTTGTCTCTGGTAAGAACTTTGTTTGGCTGCAGTTTCATTTTAATTTCTCAATGTTTACCTATTATGATTAGGCCTTTGTTCTTGCCCAGTTTCCTTTGCAAAATGCAGTAAGAGTTGTGCAACGTCATAAAATATTTCATTTGAGGCATTGATCATTAGTCCACTGCCCATTTTGAATGAATTGGCCTATGTGGTAGTAGTCAAAATGGTTGACAAAACCATCAACCTTTTGGAACAAAGCTAATAGCATGCTGGATTACATAGAGAAGTAGAGTGGTGGTAATGATCAACCTGTATATATGATAAACCAGACAACAAGTAATCAAATTACAAATTAAATGTTTAAATATGAAGTATTGTACCTGTTTAGGACCAGGTGCCAAAGAAAGCAACTTGATGTTAGGAACCTCCTTTGAAGCCTGTTTACAGTACTATGATGAGGGGAATCTCCAAAGATGATTACTTAATTTGCCTACAGCCTCAAAAATGTTGTGGGCAGGGAATGTTTCTGTAATAACACTGTAAAGCAAAGGGTTGATGGAAACTCAATGATCTGACCCTGAAGCTAGTGTCAGTTTAGTGCCTTTTTGGCTGAATGGCACTAAGAACAATGCAACTTAGCAAGCCCCAGCCCGGAGTACAGATTTTCCCTTTTAATTAGTTGGCCTAGTGAATAAAGAGTTCTGATAGATATGTTGGCTTCCCATTTATCAATTTAAGATGGTCTCTAACAGAATAATGAATACAGTCAGCGTGTGGAGTCAAGAACAAATAGTGGAATGGATTGCTAATGGGCTACAAGACAAATGGCGGCGAGTAGGAGTAAGGGGTAGTTATTCAGAGTGCCAGAAAGTGGCAAGAGCTGTTCACCTAGGATCAGTGCTAGCACCACTGCTGTTCGTTACCTACAAAACAATTTGGAGTTTGGAATCAAAGACACTCCTACAATTGCAGATAGCATCAGATTGCAGGAGGACTGCAATGAATTACAGATGGACATTAATGAAATTACAGAATGGGCAAATAATTGGCAAATTAAGTTCAACTTGGATAAATGTGAGGTAGTAAGTTTTGGGAAGCAGAATAGGGAATGTCATTTGATCGAAGTCTCCAAGTGGACTACGGTATTAAAGTGACCACTGACAAGCAAGCCATAGGTTTTGTTCTAAAGGGATTGAATTGAAAAGTGGGAAGTTACACTGAGCCTGTATCGAACTTTGGTTTGACCACACTTGGAAAACTACGGGCAGTTCTGGATAACATTTGTGAAAAGAATATAGAGGCAATGGAAAAAGTGCAGAGAAGATTTACAAGAATGAAATTCGAAATGCGGGGACATGTGTACTGAGGGGAGGGCTAACAGGCTGGGTTTCTTCACTCCTGGGAGGATAAAAAGGCTGAGGGCTGACCTAATATTGGCCTTCTAAAATAATGAAAGATTTTGATAGAATAAGAACAGAGGCACGGTGGGTCAGTAGTCAGCACGGCTGTCTCGCAGCTTCAAAGATTGAGGTTCAATTCCAACCTCTGGTGACTGTGCGAACTCTGCACAGATATTCTTCCTGTGTCTGCATGGGTTTCCTTTGGGTACCCTGGTTTCCTCCCACAGCCCAAAGATGTGCAGGCTTAGGTGGATGGGCATAGCCAATTGTGTCTAGGGTGGGAAATGCAGGGACAGGGTAGAAGGTGAGTCTGGGTGGGATGCTCTTTGGAGGGTTGGTGTGGACTCAATGGTCCAAATGGCCTGCTTTCACGCTGTCGGGATTCTATGAGGAAGATTCCTCTTGTGGGAAGAAACATGACTAGAGGCTATCAAAATAAGATAGTCACTGAGAAGTCCAATAGGGAGTTCGGATGAAAACTGTTCACCCGAAGATTAGTAAGAATACGGAACATGCTGTCAGAGGGAACGCTTAAGGTGAATAGTACAGGAGCATTGAAGGAATAGCAGACAAACACCAAGGGAGAAAGGAACACAAGGAGCTGATAACATGTTGATGAGGAAGAAAGGATGCTCTGGAGGGCTATAAACACTGTCATGGACCAGTTGGGTTAATTGGCCTTTTTCTATGCTATATGTCCTTTGTATGCAATTCTGTAACACATCTTTAAGACTAATATGTAGTACCTTGGTAGCTTCTCATATTAGCACAGTCAGTGGCGACACCCATCCACATCTTTCAATATGTGCCTAGATGTCAGGCTGATAGAAATGTTATCTTTATTTTGTGGTTTGTGAAGATAGTATATGAAGAAGTAGGAAAGATCAAATGATGTAAAGATCTGGCTGCTGATTGGCTGTTGCTAATAAACCTTCTACCAGCTAGTAAGTTTTGAGAATTATGAGCAGCCATATCAGACAGGCGCAGAAAGGTGTGAACCTGACAAATGCAATAGTTGTCAAGGATAATGTCAGTGCAATTTGTAAAGGTTTGCAAAAGTAAAGCTGGATGCAAAGTTCCTTTTGTAATATGCAAATATTGCTCTTTGCATCAGTAGCTGGAAACATCTAGTTGTAGTTTGATACTTTGCCTTTTTTAAAACAGGTCACATGGAGTTTAACCTGTGCAACATGCTATCATGTGTGAAGGAAAAAGAATGTAAGAAATAACAATTATTTACATAATGTTTTAGTTAGACATTAACTCACACTAACATAGAATTGAAGCGTAGCTGGTATTCTTGGGGATTTTCTCCAATTTTTCACCACCTTCCTTTCTTTGCCTTCTGAAACTATTGACACTTTATTGGGGCTAGCGCAGTTGAAGCCAGTGAACCTGGAATCCAACCTGTTATTCCAAGCGTGACCTTGCACAATCTAACCAGGAGCTGCAGTTGACGTAGCGTCGTGGTCAAGCTGATCATGTTGTAGCATTTTATAACATTTCCAGCAGCCTCCCATTAGTTTTCCTCCCTAACCTGGAACTGGTAAGACCAACCGCACATTCTACCAATAGTATCAGTTATAACCCAATATATGAACATCAGCCAACAATTGGCAAGAATCACCAACCATCCATTCTGTCTCCAACAGCTACTAAAGGTTTGTACGTCATGGTACAAATCACCCATCTCAACAAACCGTGAAGACATGAAACCTACTTAGACAAGGCAAAAACCAAATTGAAACCCCAGGCCAACTGCATTAGAGTGAGGTGTACTTGGGTGTGGAGGCCCAGTTCTTTAAGCCTGTTTGCTGAGGGATGACCTTTGTAGAGGTTGACAAAATAATGAGGCATAAATAAGGTGAATAGCCAAAGTTTTATCCCCAGGGTAGGGGTATCCAAAACTGAGAGGGGAAAGATTTAAAAGAAACTCAAGGGGCAATTTTTTCCAGAGTGTGGTTACTGTATGGAACAAACTGCCAGAGGAAGTGGTAGAGGCAGATACAGTTACAACATTTAAAAGATATTTGGACAAGTACATGAATAGGAAAGGTTTAGAGAGATATGGGCCAAATGCCAGCAAATGGAACTAGTTCAGCTTAGGAAATCTCTTCATCGTGGACAAGTTGGACCGAAGGGTCTGTTTCCATGTTGTATCACTCTACCTTGGTAACCAATGTCATTTAAACTAATGCAATGTACATCAAGGCTTCTCTTAACACATACCAGTTATTCGCATGAACCCAGATAAAATTGACAGTATATTTTTTCACAACTTTGACTTGTATCTTCAATTCTCTCGCACAATTTATCCAGAGAACTGGAAATGGTGCTGTGTGCCAATGGTGAGTAAAGGAGTGGATTTGGGGCCTATGTTTGTGCCTTCAGCACGAGTTATAGTAATGAGATTTGATGTGATTTTTCCAGCTGATATTCCCCTGCCTGTGGGGAAAATCCCTAGTTTGCACTTGCTAGGTCCTCTTGATGGCCTTTCTGCAAACTAGGGGTGTGTGTGTGTGTGTGTGTGTGTCATTAGAGCGCATCATTGTTTGTTTCACAAATACTGTGAGCAAAAATCTCGTCAGTTTTGAGCATGCGGCAGGCGTTATTTCTGATATGGTTCTGCAAGCCACTGAGTTCGCTGGTTCTGAAGTTGTAAAATCATTGAGGAATGAAACCACTTCACTTCAAGAACTGGTTAAATGAAAAAAAACATGTGACTCAGCGAGTTTCCATGCAGGCAGATACCAATGGACCTCCCAGTGACATTCTTTTTTTTAAGATTGCAGTATCTGTTTAATACTTCCTTGCTAAATCTTGACAAATAAAAACAGGAAAGGGGAAAGGCACATTTCAAGAAGGAAAATAAATTAACATTATATCATCTGAGAAAAAGATACTGCAGTCACCCTATTTGTGTGTGTAGGTGCAGTAATCTCATGGGCTAAAGCATATTAAAGCTGATGGATTGCATTTTGACTTTCCAAATGACCTCTTATTGCTTCCTTAATAATGGATTCTACCAATTTCCCAATGACATGTTAAACTGTTTATTGTTTCATACTTTCTGCCTCTTTTTTTTCAAAAAGTGTGTTATATCAGTAGTTTTCCCATCCTCTATCTCTGCTGCCAATTCCTTTAAGACCTTTTGGGATGTTGGCCCATCAGGCCCCTGAGACCTGCTTGCCTTTAATCCCAATTGTTTGGTCAGTACTTCTTCCCTAATGATAGTGATTGTTTTACTATTGCCATGTTTTTAGTGTCCTCCACCATGAAATGAGGCAAAATGTTGACTTATTTATCTCTGTCACTTCCATGTTCCCCACCACCTAACACTCCAGTCTTGTGTGACTCCTGTTATGCTGCTACCCCACACATGGTTCTGGTGGACCAGGGAACGCTTCTCCTTCTTACTGCCTGCCATAAGCATATCACAATTATTTACGGATTGAGATACAACAATGGAGTTACAATTGAGTTTTGATGCCATCAGGTCCTGAGGTGGGACTTAAACCAGAGATGGAAACACCGCCACAGCACCATAAGGCCTCCTCTTCACTACACATACACAAGTTCTTCTAGTGATTTGACAACAAAAAAGGCTTAGATTGTGAATAGTAATCAATCACTAGATGTGTCAAAGCACTTTACCCCTCAAAAATGTATCCAATTCACTGTAGGTGCTTTTGTAATGTTGACAATACAGCAAACGATTTGCAAACGGCAGACTACCACAAATCACATTTGATCTGGTTATTGTTATTTTGTGATGATCAAGGAATTGATATCGGCCAGGACACTGGGGAATAACTGCCCTAAACTACTACAAATTAGTACTTTGGATTTTTCTGTATCCACTGAGGAGGATTCACTTTAACGTGTTGCATGGAAACATAGAAAGTATTGGAAACACAGAACTGAAGATCATTACCGTTTTCTGAACATTAGCCATCACCTCTTTGGTCTGTTACGTTTTCAGTTAGCTCAGTTGGCTGGTTTGCAATTCAGTGTGGTACCAACAGCGTGGCTTTGATTCCCGTGCTGGCTGAGGTAACTATGAGCATCCTATCTTCTTAAACTTTACCCTTGCTTGAGGTGTGGCGACCCTCAGGTTAAACTCACCACCAGTCGTCTCTCCCTCTCTCTCCCTCTCCCCCTCCCCCAGGGAGCAACCCTCTGGGATGATGATGACTGTGCCTTTATTGTTTATTATATTCATAGGTTGTGGAAGTTGCAGACGTCTCTAAGAATGTTAAGTCATCAAGTCATGGATTCCTAACGAACTATAGGGTATAGGCAAAGTGCAGGTAAATGGGATTAGTGAAGCATGGGGCTGGATGAACACAGCAGGTCAAGCAGCATCATAGGAGCAGGAAAACTTGACGTTTCGGGCCTAAACCCTTCATCAGAAATTGGC
>JAHRHZ010000058.1:1048672-1096563 GCA_024137785.1 Ginglymostoma cirratum | reverse complement strand
GGCCCGAAACGTCAAGTTTTCCTGCTCCTATGATGCTGCTTGACCTGCTGTGTTCATCCAGCCCCATGCTTGTTATCTCGGATTCTCCAGCATCTGCAGTACCTTTTATCTCTTTATATCTGGGATTAGTGAAGTTTTGGTTTCGTGGATTGGTATAGACAAAGAGCCTATTTCTATGCTGTATGACTCTATAAAGATACAGAGGTCTGAATGTTTGACTACCCTATTAGCCAATTTGATTACAATCCATTCTATATTGGAACAGAGGGATCTCAGGGTTCATGTCCACAGTTCCCTGAAAGCTGCCACCCAGGTGGATGGAGTTGTTAAGAAGGCATATGGTGTGTTAGCTTTCATTAATAGAGGGATTGAGTTCAAGAGTCGTGAAGTTATGCTCCAGCTATACAAAACCCTGGTTTTGGAGTATTGTGTCCAGTTCTGGTTGCCTCATTATAGGAAAGATGTGGAAGCGTTGGAAAAGGTGCAGAGGAGATTTGCCAGGATGTTGCCTGGAATAGGGAAGATCTTATGAGGAAAGGTTGAGAGAGCTAAGGCTTTTCTCTTCAGAATGACAAAGGATGAGAGGTGACTTGATAGAGGTGTTCAAAATGATCAGAGGTATAGATAGGGTGAACAGCCAGAGACTTTTTCCCAGGATGGAGGTAGCTATTACGAGGGGGCATAGTTTAAGTGAGTGGAGGTAGATTATAGGGGAGACGTCAGAGGTAGGTTCTTTACTCAGAGTGGTAGGGGTGTGGAATGCGTTGCCGGAGGGGGTAGTGGAGTTGGCCTCATTAGGGGAATTTAAGCATCAATTAGATAGGCATATGGATGATAGTATAAGGTAGGGATGGAGGTTAGATAGATGTTAGGTTTAGGGTAAAAGTTCGGCACAACATCGTGGGCGGAAGGGCCTGTACTGTGCTGTGCTGTACAGTTCTATGTTCTACATTGGATTTTGCTTATGCGTGAGTGTGTCTGCTCAATTTAAATATTCCAGGAGCATCCAAAATATTACTGCTGCTTGCATTCAGCCACCTCTTCAGATTGCAAACCCTGCATCTGGAGGAGTGGTAGGAGTAAAGTGTTTCCATCCCTCCCACTCAGAATCAGATCTTGGGAGATACCTTTGAGCAAGCTGCATCGTGCAATGTGCATGGCCAATGCTGTATCTGAGAAATTGTGGTTGGAGATTGGGGAAACTCAGATCATCCAGTGTCATTGTAATTTTAACCTTTAAAGCAAACCCATGCCACATTAGAAAAACAAAATTGCACTTTAGGAGCGTTGTTTGTTCCTAGTGGAGCTTTGACTGCCAACAAATACCTTTTTTATAATTTATTTAAAAACCATAATTAGGATCAAGGAATGGTCATTGAGCCACGTTTGTAGCTCCTATCATTATGGTCTGGGCTTTGGGCCTACATAGGCCATTAAATTGATCTCCCCCCAGTTATACCCTTTAGGAGAGTGATTGAGGAATCTGTTGAGCGGGGGCGGGGGTTGGTTAGCTCAATTGGCTGAATGGCTTGTTTGTGATGCAGAATGATGTTAACAATGTGGGTTCAATTCTTGTGCCCGCTGAAGATCATGTGTTGTCGACCCTTTTCTGAGGTATGGTGTCTGATCGTCCAGTAAAACTCATCACCAGACACCTCTCCCTCATGAGAGAGTAGCCTGTGGTCCTCTGGGATGGTGGTGACTCAAGTCTCAATTTTAATTCGGGATTCCGAAAGAACTGCGGCTGATGGAAATCAAACAAAAACTGAAATTGCTGGAAAAGCTCAGCAGGTCTGGCAGCCTGTGTGGAGATATGTCAGTTCTTGAAGGGTCACTGGACCCAAAACATTAACTCTGATTAGGCTCCACAGATGCTGCCAGACCTGCTGAGCTTATTCTAGCAATTTCTGTTTTTTTTGTTCTTTCAGGATTCACTGGATTTCATAGTTTCACAACTTCACATGGACGTTAGTTATTCCTGAAGCCATGCATGCTATCAGGAATTTCATTTCTGGTTTATTTCTTTTCCCTCCTAATTTAACTTGACGACACTTCCACAGGAATTTCACAGATTTCACGTCATGGTTTTGAGGCAAACCTTTTGCAGTTTTAGGAGCAAAAAAAAACCGGTCATTCCTTTTTATGTTGCCTCCCTTAGATTTTTGCAGTGTTTCTTCCTTTTACCAGTCTCTTTCCCTGTGGCCCATTCATGGGCCACAATTGCTGTGAACTGCTTCCTTCTTCCTCCTTCCTCCACATTTTGTTCACAGGATTACAAACCAATTAATTATTTGGATGATTGTGTATCTGGCAACTGGTTCAGCTATTGAGAAATGATAGCCCTTCAATGGAGACTCCAATAAGGTGGCATGTTGGCTCAGTGGTTAGCACTGCTGCCTCACGGAGCCTGGGGCCTGGGTTCGATTCCACCTTTTTTGGGTGACTGTGTCTGTGTGGAATTTGCACATTCTCCCTCTGTCTGTGTGAGTTTCCTTTTGGGTGCTCCGGTTTCCTCCCACAATCCAAAGCTGTGCAGGGCGAGGTGGATTGGTCATGCTCAATTACCCTGCAGTGTCAAGGGATATGCAGGCTAGGTGGATTAGCCTTGGGAAATGCAGGGTTAAAGGGATGGGATAGGATAGGGTAGGGGGTTGGGTCCGGGTGGGATGCTCTTTGGAGGGTCGGTGTGAACTCAATGGGCTGAATGGTCTGCTTCCACACTGTAGAGATTCTAATTGCATTAACTGGACCAAAACGTGGCTGTGATAAAGACATGCTGTTGTTAAAATACACATTTTTCAGGAGATGCAGGATGAGATCTGGCTCCCCAGAACTTGATGATTGGTTTAAATCAAATGGCACGCCTCTTCCATTTTTTTTTTTTAAGAACATGCTGGATTTCCACATTACTTACCTATTAAACGTGTCACTTACATACAGTCGATCATTGTTAGCTCTATGCCAGTTAACCATCCCAGCTCAAACAGCAATTTGCACTGTTGTTAGAATTGTAGGCTGAGGCTAGGTGGTGGGTGTTGTGCACTGTGTCAGGCCACAGCAAGGAAGTCGGTACCGTACATGACCAATGCTGAACAAGGCTGTTGGCCAGGAATAATGCAATCTGGGTGAGCCTGAGTAGAGTGGGAATTCTGCCCTTCCGTGTGAAGAAATCCCATCTTCGAGAGCTTCCAGACAACCTGATTTGCTCTGAAAGGGTTAACGTTGGAGACTGCACTAAGCTTCGCACAATCTGGTGTTGTACTGGTTTGAGTGAGGATAGGTGAAATATCTAAAGATGACACAGAGCAGACCTATATCCGTGGGTCTCCTTTGTTATTAAGACTGTGTTGAACGAAGTAATGTCGTTTGTACCCTATTGCTATCATGCAAGAAAATGCATCTTGTTAAGGTAAGACCCTCTTGTTAAGACTCAGTAGTAGTTGATCTTCTACCAGTGTAGACTCTGAATCCCTGTCAAAGAATAGAAGGTTAGTGACAACATCCTTCCAAGTACAAATACTGTAAACATGGCCACCATAGAGAGGTCAGTCCAAGCATCTGGATGGGGGAGCAATTAGGGGCCTGGGGTGGCCAAACAGGAAGTGACAGAAGATATTCACATCTTGTTCAGCAAAAAGTGACAAAAGATGTTAACATGCCCCAATGTGTGTGTGTGAGAGGCACCTTTTTAAAGGTGAATTCCCCATTTTAAAAACCAAAAGAACTGCGGATACTGTAAATCAGGAATAAAAACAGAAGTTGTTGGGAAAGCTCAGCAGGTCTGGCAGCACCTGTGAAGAAGAAAATCAGAGTTAACGTTTCCAGTCCGGTGGCCCTTAAAACTGAAGGTAGCTGGGAAAACACTGGTTTATATGCAGAAAACAGGGAGGGGAGTGGGGTAGGGAGTAAACAATAGGATAGAGCTTGAAGAGAGAGAAGAGGAGTTGGATAGACAAAGGAGTTGATAATGATCTGGCTGGGAGGGTGAATAGCTGCCCCACACAGCTCACTTCTACCTCCTACCTCTTACCTTCCTTCCAAAAATCCACAAACAGGACTGTCCGAGCAGACCCATTGTTTCAGTCTGCTCGTGTCCCACAGACCTCATCTCTTCCGACCTTGATTCAGTCGTCTCTCCCCAGTCCAGTCCCTGCCCACATACATCCATGATTCCTCTGACACATCAAAATTTCCAGTTTGCAGATTCCAGCCGCCACCTCTTTACCATGGACGTGCAATCCCTTTACACATTCATTTCCTACCAGGAGGGTCTTGGGGTCTCCGCTGCTTCCTGGAGCAAAGACCTGATCTGTCCCCACACGCCACTGCCCTCCTCTGCATGGCTGATCTCATCCTCATCCTCACCCTCAACACCTTCTCTTTTAACTCCTGTCACTTTTTTCAGGTAGGAGGGGTTGCCATGGGTACCCACATAGGCCCCAGTTATGCCTGTTGCTTCATGGGATACGTGGAACATTCCTTGTTCCAGTCCTATTCCGGCCCCCACCCACAACTTTCTCTGGTACATTGATTGATATCATTAGTGCTGCTTTCCTCTCTTGTCTTAATTGGAAAAGTTAATTGATTTTTTGCTTCGAAATTCCGCACTGCTCTCACTTTCACCTGGTCCATCTCTGACTCCTCCCTTCCCTTCTTTGACGTCTCTGTTTCCAGTTCTGGGGATAGACTGGCCACTAATATCCATTATAAACCCACTGACTCCCGCAGCTACCTGGACTATACAACCTCACACCCCACTTCCTGTAAGGACTCCCATTCTCTCAGTTCCTCCGTCACTGTCGTATATGTTCAGATGAGGCCAACTTTGACAAGGGAGCCTCTGAAATGTCCACCTTCTTCCTCAACTGAGGATTCCTCATCACCATTGTTGACAGGGGCCTCAACTGGGTCTGACCCTTCTCCCGTATTTCCGCCCTCACCCCTTCTCTTCCCTCCTGCAGTAGCGATAGGGTTCCCCTTGGCCTTACCTATCATCTCACCAGCATCCGCATCCAGAAGATCATCAGAAGCCATTTCCGCCACCTCCAGAGAGATGCCACCACCAGACACACATTCCCCTCCCCTCCCTTCTCTGCATTCTGCAGGGACCGTTCCCTCCGGGACACCTTGGTCCACACTTCCTTCACCCCAACACCTCCCCACAGCCCTACGCCACCTTCCCCTGTAACCGGCGAAGGTGCAACACCTGCCCATGTAGCTCCTATACCACTCCCCACCCCGTAGTATCCAAGGGGGCCAAACATACCTTTCACGTGAAGCAACACTTCACCTGCACTTCCCAGAACCTAGTCGACAGCATTCACTGCTCACAAGGCCTTGTTATCACATAGCCTGCCACTATACACTACCTGTTGTTAGTCACTAACAGTCCCCGTTAACAACTACTCACCCTCCCAGCCTGATCGTTAGCAACTCCTTTGTCTATCCAACTGCATTTTACTCTCTTCAGGCTCTATCCTATCGTTTACTCCCTACCCCACCCATCTCCCTATTTTCTGCACGTAAACAGATGTTTTCCCAGCTACCATCAGTTCTGAGGAAGGGTCACCAGACCTGAAACGTTAATTCTGATGTTTTCCTTCATGGATGCTGCCAGACCAACTGAGCTTTTCCAGGAACTTCAGTTTTTGTGCGTGATTTCCCCATTTTCTTCCTACATTTTAGCCAATTAGGTTCATAAAATGGCCTAGCCACTTCTGCCCACCTGCCTTTACCAGTCATGGTAAGGTATTGGCAACTTAAAATTCAGGCCGATTGGTTTGTTAGCAAGTTCATTACCCATAATTACCACTGCTAAGTGTACAAAAGCATCAATTTCCTGGGGTAACCATTAATCAGAAACCTAACTAGCTGTAAGAGGAGACTGGAAGCTAAGGACTCTATAGTGAGTAACTCTCCTACTGACTCCTCCAAAACTTTCATTGAAAAGGTGCATGTCAGGTGTGTGGTTCAATACTCACCACTTGCCTGTAAGGGTGAAACTCCAACAATGTTTAAGGGACTCAATAACATCCAGAACAAAGCAGCTTGTTTGGTTGGCTCCCATCCACAAACATATGCATCGTTCCTCCACCAGGCCTATGCCAAGGCGACACAATGAATCATTTACAAATGTGCTGCATCACCTTTCAAGCCCACAGCCTCTAGCACCCAGGGGAAAAAGGTTCCTCACCACCTTCAAGCTCCTTGTTCAGCTACCCATCATCTTGGTTTGGAATTATATCACACTCCTTCACTGTCACTGGGTTAAAGTCCTGGAAGTCTTCTCCTGCTCTGCTATAACTACCTCTAGCCAACAGCAGTGTGGGTGTACCTTCACCTATAGGCTATGGTGCGTCAAGAAGTTGGATTTCCCCCTCTCCCTACTTTCTCTAGGATAATTAGGAATGGGCAATTATTGACATTCTTACCAATGATTGCTACATCCTGAAAATACATTTTGAAATAATTAAAAATTAATTTATATCATATTGGTTACAATTGGCATTTGCTTTTTGTTTTATTTATATTATCCATTACACCTGATGTGATCTTGATATGTACCTTGCCTAATTATATCTGACCTTTAGCTCTCACTTGTAGCCGTTGGTAGCCTTTTGCTCTGAGCTAGTGAAAAGGCCAGCCTATTCTGTTACACCTCAGCTCAGCTTCCGGATGTCTGGATACTTTTCCAGAGAGCGTGTATTAAATTTGGGTCAGCCACCCCATGTTCAGAAAGGCATTCAGTGGAGGCATTCCACCAACTTCGTCAGTCCTTCCGTTCTCACTCTCAGTCAGACTGCTAGCCCCACATCTATAACCAAGGAGTTGGTTCAGATACCAGGAACTTTTCGTCATGGAGACTGTCACAATAAATTGTTGGCTTGGCTACTGAGACCCGATTATCTGCAAGATTTCTCAAGGCAGTTGAGCGAATTCCTTGAAATGCTAATTTCATTGCATTACAGGTGCTGCACCCTGTGGACGGTGCGATCTCCTAAAAACTTGTTTTAACCTTCTCTGGGGTTTCAGAATGGCATTTCCGAGCATCTCGCTTTGCTCAAAATATAGTCCTTTTTTAAAAGAGAAAAGTTAGATTCTGTGGCATGTCATTAAAAGAACAAAAAAGAAGGGTCTAGACCCGAAACGTCAGCTTTCCTGCTCCTCTGACGCTGCTTGGCCTGCTGTGTTCATCCAGCTCTACACCTTGTTATCTCAAAAGAGATCTAATGTTCTGATCTGCATTGTTAAAAGATGATAATGGATTTTTTTTTGCTGCATTTGAATCTTGCTCTGCATAAATTGGTTACGAGTACAATGGGCATACTCCAAAAAAATTCAATTGGTTCTGTGCTTTGGAAAGTTTTGGGAACACAGTAGGTGCTACATAAATGCACATTCTTCCTTTTTCTTTCTTAAACTTTAAAGAAAGAAATGATTCATACTTGCTGATACTTTAATTACCAAATAGATTAAATCTTTCTGTTCGCCCCATGTCTGACCACTGTCTGCTCACCACATCCTGGAGCATCAAGAATGCAACGGGAATCAGAAACATGAACTTATTTCCATTGCCATCAGCAACTTGCCAGTCATTCTACAGAAGAATATTTAGAAATACAAAGATGAAAAGGAACAAATGATGGCCAAGAGAATTTACAGAGAAAACAGGGAAGAGAAAAGCTGGTAGAGGAAAGCAGGTCGATGAGAGAAGTCTTGAGAGTTATCACTCATGGTTGACTCGAGTGGAAATCACAAATTTGAGAAAGCAACTTTTTTTATCAGAAATCCCCTTCCTCATAAACATTTAAGAGTTAACAGGCAGCATTTTGCAATCAGCAGTGAATGAATGATGTCAGCTATTCACTTACACTTGCTCATAGATTTATCACTGAAGCATTTTGTTGATTAGAAATTCAAATCTGTGTGACAAGGAACTGTGTGTATTCTGAATTAATCAGACTGATGAATTCTCGATGAACATGGTAAAGTCTGAAACATGAAGTGTGTGGGATTGTGTTCAACAACGACCAAGATCCATGAGTAGTGAAAATAGCTTCTTTATTGAGTATCCACAGTAACACAGGTCAAGGTGAATGGAAAGGCGATGGAATCTGAAGTACAGTTTTACACACAGTTTGTACATACATTAAAATTTTAGCATTATCGTGTCACATAGTTGTATCTATTGTCACGCAAGCTTACATACATCTGTCCTGGGGAAGCAGGAGATGGTTTAAGCACTTGCTAAATGCTGGCTGTTACTCCTGATGGGATTTGAATGTCTGTCCGGTCTGAGTTTGCATAATTAAGAGGTGTTAGTCCTTTAGTTTTGAAAGTTAGTAATGTTAGTAAAAATACTAGACCTATATATGATCTAAATAAGTAAGAAATTATATGTGTACTAAATAGTAGTATAGAGGATATTAAACTGATCTCCCGCATTTCATTTACTATTGCCAGTTTTTAACAGTCTTGCGCATTCATTTGTGCAGTTTCACAGAAGTGCTATTTCGATAGTAATTTTCTTAAAGGGGGTATTGGCCCTCTATTTAATATGTATTTACAAAGTATAAACCCATACATTAGTACAAGATGGTTGTGCTAAATAAAAGTTAGAAATAGGTAGTGCAGTATTTTCGAAATAGGTAGTGTATAAGGAAATTTCAAAGAGATAAAGAGCAGGGACAAGCTAGTGGAGGAAACTGTTTGATGTCTGCAAGCTATTTAGGTCCCGAGAGACAGTTACTAAGGATTAATTAATGTCGTAATCTTTCCACACTTTCGAGTGGGTTATGGAGACACGGTGGTGGGGAAGGCATTATTCTGAGTAGATTACGGTATTAACACTTATTCAGGGGTAGCCTTTGATACAGAAACAGGTGTAAAAGCTGCTTGCAGCATGGGTTTGATGAAAATTGAAAGGTGTAAAGAGACAGTAAGAGGTTGGAAGGGATATTTAATTTAGTTTATCCTGTAAGAGTAAAGTGTACAACAAAAATGCAGTTTATTGAATGAGTGAATGAAAACACTGTATAGTAAACAAAAAGCGCTTGTGAGTGAGTTAGTAAAGAGAATCGTAGTACAATATCTCACAAATGTAGGTGACCATGCTATGCTAAGTGTACATCTGGTCGGTGGGGTTAAGATGATATGTAACTCCTGATCTGGAGGTCAACATTCAAAAGGACCCAGGGAGAGTGCGGAATTTAAGCCTAATTAATGAAATAACTCTGCAGAGAAAACCTCTCTGCTTCACTAATCTCCTGTAAAAAAAAGGAAACCTGAAACAAAAACAATTGCTGGAGAAGCTCAACAGGCCTGGCAGCATCTGTGCAGAGAAAGCAGAGTTAATATTTCAAGTCCAGAGACCCATCTTTAGCACTGATCTAAAGAAGGATCATTGGACTCAAAATGTTGACTCTGTTTCTCTCTGCACAAGTGCTGCCAGACCTGCTGAGTTTCTTCAGCAATTTCTGTTTATATTTTAGATTTCCGGCATCAGCGGTTCTTTGTTTTATTTTACGGAGGGTAACCTGTTGTCCTTTTCCTCTGTGGCCTACTCGTGACGCTAGACCCTCAACAAAGTGGTTGACTCTTCATTGCCCTCTGAAATGGCTTTGTAAACCATTCAGTTGCATCGTAGCCCATGACCACCACCTTAAATCACATTATGTGCACTGGAATGTTAAGTCCTAAATTTTGCAGGTTAGCCTATTGGGCACAGATCACTAAAGTGTTGAAGGTTTTAGCAATGATTTGCAGCACAGGTTATGGGTGAGGTTGCTGACTTGCTTGCCAAGCTGGCTTACTCTTGTTCAGACACCATGCCAAGTAACATCATTAGTGAGGCCTCCGATGAAGCGATGTTGTTCTACTCCGCTTGGAATTTATACTGTCCAGGACACAGTACGTCCTAACACACTGCCCTGTATCAAGAACATTTCAGAACTGACAACAAGATTCTGAAAACCACTAGGAATCATGGTAGCCCACAAGCCCACAACCATTCTGTGACAAACACTCACAAGGATTGAAGACCACATTCCCACAACATTCAGAACGCACGTGCTTTACAAAATACCATGCAACGACTGCCACAAACATTACATCGGACAGACAGGAAGGAAACTAGCCATCAGAATACATGAACATCAGTTAGCAGCAAAACGGCACGACGAACCCTCCTTAGTATCAGTACACTCGGACAATGAAGGCCATCTAGTTTAACTGGGACAATGTAACCATAGTAGCCCAAGGCAAACATAGACACTCATGGGAATTCCTAGAGGCATGGCTCTCCACCCATAATGCAATCAACAAACACATAGAATTGGACCCCATGTGCAGACCCATACAGATCAAAACCGGAAATGACACCACTATCCATAAAGGACCAGACAGTATAAATTCCAAGCAGAGTAGAATAACACCATTTCGTCTGAAGCCTCCATTCCAGCCCTCACCATCTCTCCCCGCCTCCTCTTAGTCTAATGATCGATGTTGCACATCATTTTAATGAGGCACTAAAGGTGCAGAATGTATTCTGAGTGGGAAATGTCAACGTCCACCATCAAGAGTGGCTCAGCAGCAACTCTACTGACTGAGCTGGTTCACTCCATTTCTGATGAAGGGTCTAGGCCTGAAACGTCAAGCTTTCCTGCTCCTATGATGCTGCTTGGCCTGCTGTGTTCATCCAGCTCCACACCTTGTTATCTGACTCAAAGAGGGTATAGCTGCAGGCTGCGTTTGCAATTGGTAGAACCATATTCAGAGAGACATATAGCATGGAAACAGACCCTTCGGTCCAACCAGACTATGCTGACCGTGTTCCCAAACTAAACTAGTCCCACTTGCCTGCATTTGGCCCATATCCATCCAAACCTTTTCTATTCATGTACTTATCCAAACATCTTTTAAGCGTTGTAACTGTACCAGCCACCACCACCTCCTCTGGCAGTTCATTCCACACAGTGAGGTAAAAACATAATTGACTTCATCCTCACTAAACCGTCTGCCGCAGAAGCATCTGTCTATGACGGTATCAGTCAGCATGATAACCGCCCAGTCCTTGTGGAGACAAAGTCCCATCTTCACGTGGGAATTCTCTCCATCATGTTGTATAGAACCATCACTGAGCTAAATGGGACAGATTTCGTATAGATCTAACATTTCAAAACTGGGTATCCATGAGGAACTGTGGACCATCAGCTGCAGCAGAATCATGCTCTAACACAATCTGCAAGCTCCTGGTCCAGCACATTCCCTGCTCCACAATGCCCATCTCGCCAGGTGATTAACGCTGCTTCAATGAATAGTGCAGAAGGGCATGCCAGGAGTAACGCCAGGTAATGTTCCCTCTAGGTTTTCCTGCTGCTGCGTGGAACTCTGAGGTGACTAGATGAGAAATGTAACTAGACTAGACATATAAACACAATGGCTACAATAATGGATGGAGGCTATGAATCCTTCAGCAAGTAACTCCCCAAAACCTGTCGAGCATCTACAAGGCACATTCAGGAATGTGATGGAATACTTTCCACTTGCCTGAATAAGTGCAGCTCTAACAACACTCAAGAAGCTTGACACCATCCAGGACAGAGCAACCTGCTTGATTGGCACTAAATCCACATCCACTTCTTCCAACACTAACGCTTAATAGCAGAAGTATATACAATCTGCAAGATGCACTGCAGAAATTCACCAAAGATCGTCAGGCAACAGCTTCCAAACCCATGACAGCTACCACTTAGAAGGGCAAGGGCAGCAGATACATGGGAGCGCCACAACTTGCAAGCTCCCTTCCAAACCACTCACCATCCTGGCTTGGAAATATCTTTCATTGTCGTTGGATCAAAATCTTGGAACTCCTTTCCTGACAGCATTGTGGGTTTACCTACACCAAATAAACTGCAGCGGTTCAAGAAGGCAGCTCACCACGACCAGTAAACAGTAATTATCTCTGGGACTTCCATGTTGTACGCAATGCTGTTTGTACGTGCAAATAATCCACCTTGGGGTCAGCCAGATAAATCAAGTTGATACTGAACACTCTTGAAGCCTTTGAAAAATCCACATCAATAGGCTATTCTATTTTCAAATAGTTTACAGTGTTACTGGAATATGGATTTATCTTAGGAGAACGTATATCTTCCTGGTAAATTGAAAAGGCCTTCAGTAACTGCTTCTGGGAGTTCTCAAGGGCACCTAGGGATGGGTAATGAATACTGGCCTAGTCACAGATGTCCATGTCTCACAAATAAAACAGATATATTTTTACTTCAAATTTTGAATCTTGCCTCTGGTTGCTTACAACGCAAGTCCTGCATAGTAATTTGACTATCCCCGCCTCTGTTTTTCTACGTAATTTACTTTTGTTTCTCTGGATTCGCTTAAACCATGTTAGCTGGATACTTAGGACATTTTCTGGAGCTGATAATTAAGGGGAGAATGAGTAAGAAGAGCTGACTGAAATCTGGACTGCTCCTTCCTCACAGTGAGAGAATGTGACAGCTCTACGTGTGTGTTGGTTCAGATGACTGTGGGCTACTTCCTTTTGCTGGTGGGTCACACCACTCCATTTTATAGAGATGTGTAATGTGGCCTCAAGTCATTTCGTCCGTGTGGAGCATATGTTGAAATAGCCTTTAGTCATTGCAGTCCATTGCTATCTCCAGTAAACAGTGATTATCTCTGGGATTTCCATGCTGCATGCAACGCTCTTTGTATGTGCAAATAATTCGCCTTGGGGTCAGCCAGATAATACAAGCTGATACTGAACACTCTTGAAGCCTTTGAACAATCCATATCAATAGGTTATTCTATTTTCAAATAGTTTACAGTGTGATTGGGACGTGGATTTATCTTAGGAGAATGTACGTCTTTCTGACTGGACAGTCAGAAGCTTTTTCCCAGGGTGGAAGAGTCAGTTACCAGGGGCCATGCGTTCAAAGTGCGAGGGGCAAGGTTTAAAGGTGATGTACGAGACAAGTGTTTTACACAGAGGGTGGTGGGTGCCTGGAACTTGCTGCCGGCGAGGGGTAGTGGAAGCAGATACTAAGTGGTGACTTTTAAAGGGCGTCTTGACAAATATATTAATAGGATGGGAATAGAGGGATACGGTCCCCTGAAGGGTAGGGGGATTAAGTTGTGACGGGCAGCATGTTGGTGCAGGCTTGGAGGGCCGAAGGGCCTGTTCCTGTGCTGTAATTTTCTTTGTTCTTTTTTCTTGGTCCTAACTTGAATAGGCATTCAGGAACCGCTTCTGGGGGTTGTTAAAACAACAGCTTGAGTTTACTTTGTCCCTTACAATGTGTAATCAGACACATTTTGACATCAGGTCACATAAAGAGGTATTGGGACAGGTGGCCTAAGGCATTGGAAGAGCTCTTTGAAGGAAGAGAGAGGAGCCATAAAACCGAAAGGTCATGAGCAGGAATTCCAGGGCCTAGGGCTCAAATGATTGGAGGTTTAGCTGTCATTAGTGCACTATTCAAACTGGGAATCCTCAAGACCTTAGAATTGGATAATATTCACAGAGACCTCAGAAGATTCTTGGGCTGAAGGACTTTGAAAACCAGATTAAGAAATTTGAAATTGTGATGCTGCTGTTTATAGGTCAGAAAGCACAGGGGTGATGAATTAAAGAGACTTTATGAGAGTTAGGATTAAGAGTCTTAGAAGTTAACAATGTTTTCCAATGTAGACAGCTAACTTAATAGACTGATGAAAAATACTCCATTCACTGTATAGATCTTTAAGTTGAAGACAAATTGAGTAGTACTGGATTTCTGGAGGCACAAAATTGCAGTGACAAATATTTCAAATCCTGTGACAGTAAAATTTATATTTTGCAACAATTAAATTAAGCGCAAAATATAAGTCGAGAGAAAGCCTAAGTCCAAAGATGTGCAGGTTATTGGTGGATTGGCCGTACTAAATTGCCCATAGTGTCCAGGGATATATAGGCTAGGTTGGTTCGTTCTGGGAAATGCAGGGATGGGGTGGGATACTGTCCAGTGGAGCAGCGTGGACTTGATGGGCTGAACAGCCTGTTTCCACACTGTATGGATTCTATCATAATTCCTGCATGTAATTGACATTGAAAAGCAATGCCGATATTATGTTTTGCATTTTTATGTATAAAGGGATTAAATTCTAGTAACTGTGCCCTGTGTGGCAACAATAGAAAAGGTTTGACGTACTGTGAAAATGATGATTGTTTAAAAATTTCCTAAACAAAGTGTTTTTAAGTTACAGATACATTGTGACCTGATTCTCTACTCCCTTGTTCTCCCATTTACACATTTCCAATTATTGCCTTAAAACTTTCCACTGTTACCTCAGTACCCCTTCAAAGAAAAGTCACATCAATGTAAATATTTTGAAAGAATTGTTTTTGACTTTTACTGAGTATTGTTACAGAGGGAGCTGGCTGCAAGTCAATTGAAAAGTCAGCAGATGCAAAAAAAAACAACAGATGCAATCTGTAAACTGCAGTGAGCACATAATTCCAATAATATGTTAATTCAATTATCTAGAGAGGTTATAGTCAGTTACCCATCTCCCAGCCCTTAGCAAGTTTCCAAGATGACTTACTGAAGGCTCACTGTGGAAACATCTTTTTAAAAAAGAGAAAAACAGAATTATGTTAAAATGAATCACAATTATTTTTACCTTCTTAGAGGCTGACATATTTTTCTTCAGGTACTATGATGCAGGGTGATATTTTCAGACATTTCTCCATATTTCAACAAGTTCTGCACATTGAGGGCTAGTTTGGGTAATCGATGGTATAGCTGAGTGTCAAAATAAGTAGCCAATTATTGGTTGAGTGCTTGGCTTGACCAAAAGATGCACTTATTGGGCACTGTCTCCGCTGTAGGATAGGATATGCTTGGGAATGAGGAAAGCGAGTTTATTTGGAGAGACGTACATCGAGCATCGAGGAAAGAAGGTAACTTTCCAGTGCTCTGTCAGGATGTCATTTATTCCTGAGGTGAGAGCCATTCTGAATCACGTTAAGAGTGCAGCTTTTTACATGAAGAATTCTATATCACTCCAGATGCACCAGTATTTACAGCAAAGGCTGGTTAACCATGAGCTTGGTCTGAGGGCTAGGGTAGGTGAGATGCGTGAAGATATCGTGTCACCAGAAACAGCTGGAGCTGGAGGTATTCTGGTCTATCTGTTGACCCAGCCCCTTCAGGAAAAGGATGGGATCGGTGTTAATTGAGGTAAGTTTGTTTCATACCTTTGACTTCTGCATCTCTTGTTTTACATGTGGATGCTCTGAGTTAACCTTTCAGTTGTATGTTTTGATGGTAGACTGATTCCGATCTGATTTTTCTGGGGTCGTAGACTTTTCAAGGTCCGGAATAAGGTAGGTGAGCTTGCAGCATGGATAGGTACCTGGGACTTCGATGTTGTGGCCGTTTCGGAGATGTGGATAGAGCAGGGTCAGGAATGGATGTTGCAGGTTCCAGGGTTTAGATCTTTCATAAAGATCAGGGAAGGTGGTAAAAGAGGGGGAGGTGTGGCTTTGTTAGTCAAGGACAGTATAACGGTGGCTGAAAGAATTTTTGATGAGGACTCGTCTACTGAGGTCGTATGGGCTGAGGTCAGAAACAGGAGAGGAGAGGTCACACTGCTGGGAGTTTTTTATAGGCCTCCGCAAAGTTCCAGGGATGTGGAGGAGAGGATCGGCAAAACGATTCTGGGCAGGAGTGAAAGGAACAAGGTGGTCATTATGGGAGACTTTAACTTCCCCAACATTGACTGGAAATGCTATAACTCTAGTGCGTCGGATGGATCGGTTTTTGTCCAATGTGTGCAGGAGGGTTTCCTGACACAGTATGTCGAAGGGCCGACAAGAGGGGAGGCCACACTGCATCTGGTACTTGGTAATGAACCAGGCCAGGTGTTTGATTTAGTGGTAGGTGAGCACTTTGGAGAGAGTGACCATAATTCGGTTACGTTTAGTTCAGCGATGGAAAGGGATAGGAACATGCCACTGGGCAAGAGTTATAGATGGGGGAAAGGCAATTATAATGCGATTAGGCAAGACTTAGGAGGGATAGAATGGGGTAGCAAAATGCAGGGGATGGGGACAATCGAAATGTGGAGCTGGTTTAAGGAACAGATATTGCGTGTCCTTGATAGGTATGTCCCTGTCAGGCAGGGAGGAAGTGATAAGGTAAGGGAACCGTGGTTTCCAAAAGAAATTGTACCTCTTGTTAAGCGGAAGAGGGAGGCTTATGTGACATTGAGACGAGATGGTTCAGATGAGGCGATGGAGAGTTACAGATTAGCTAGGAACGATTTAAAGAGAGAGTTAAGAAGAGCAAGGAGGGGACATGAGCAGTCATTAGCAGGTGGAATTAAGGAGAACCCTAAAGCTTTCTATAGGTATGTGGGGAATAAAAGGATGGCGAGGGTAAGAATAGGGCCAGTCAAAGACAGAAGTGGGAAGTTGTGTGTGGACCCTGTGGAGATCGGAGAGGTGCTAAACAAATATTTCTCATCTGTTTTCACTCAGGAAAAGGAGAGTATTGTAGAGGAGAAGACTGAGATACGAGCTATTGGACTTGAAATAATTGAGGTTAGTAAGGAGGAGGTGTTATCAATCCTAGAAGGTGTGAAGGTAGATAAATCCCCTGGGCCGGATGGGATTTTTCCGAGGATTCTTTGGGAAGCTAGGGAGGAGATGGCGGAGCCTTTGGCCTTGATCTTTGAGTCATCATTGGCTACAGGTTTAGTACCAGATGACTGGAGGATTGCAAATGTTGTGCCCTTGTTCAAGAAGGGCAGTAGAGATGACCCAGGTAAGTATAGACCAGTGAGCCTTACATCTGTTGTAGGAAAAGTTTTGGAAAGGATTATAAGAGATAGGATTTATAATCATCTAGCAGGCAACAATTTGATTGGAGATAGTCAACATGGATTCGTCAAGGGCAGGTCGTGTCTCACAAACCTCATTGAGTTTTTTAAGAAGGTGACCAAGCATGTGGATGAGGGTAGGGCAGTTGACGTGGTGTACATGGACTTCAGTAAAGCCTTTGATAAGGTTCCACATGGTAGGCTATTGGAGAAAATGCAGAGGCATGGGATTGAGGGAGATTTAGCAGTTTGGATTAGAAACTGGCTTTCTGAAAGAAGGCAAAGCGTGGTGGTTGATGGAAAATATTCAGCCTGGAGTCCGGTTACTATTGGTGTGCCACAAGGATCTGTTTTGGGACCACTGCTGTTTGTCATTTTTATAAATGACTTGGACGCAGACATAGGTGGATGGGTTAGTAAGTTTGCCGATGACGCTAAAGTCGATGGAGTGGTGGACAGTGTGGAAGAATGTTGCAGGTTGCAGGGAGACTTGGATAAACTGCAGAATTGGGCTGAAAGGTGGCAAATGGATTTCAATGCAGATAAATGTGAGGTGATGCACTTTGGGAAGAATAATAGGAAGGCAGAATACTGGGTCAATGGAAAGATTCTTGGTAGTGTGGATGTGCAGAGGGATCTTGGTGTCCAGGTACATAGATCCCTGAAAGTTGCCACTCAGGTTGATAGTGCTGTTAAGGCGGCATACGGTGTGTTAGGTTTCATTGGTAGAGGGATTGAGTTCCGGAGCCGTGATGTCATGCTGCAACTGTACAAAACGCTAGTGCGGCCTCACTTGGAGTATTGCGTACAGTTCTGGTCGCCCCATTACAGGAAGGATGTGGAAGCATTGGAAAAGGTGCAGAGGAGATTTACCAGGATGTTGCCTGGTCTGGAGTGACGGTCTTATGAGGAAAGGCTGAGGGACTTGGGTCTGTTCTCATTGGAGAGGAGAAGGCTAAGAGGGGATTTAATAGAGACATACTAAATGATCAGAGGATTAGATAGGGTGGACAGTGAGAGTCTTTTTCCTAGGATGATGACGTCGGCTAGTACGAGGGGGCATAGCTGCAAATTGAGGGGTGATAGATTTAAGACAGATGTCAGAGGCAGGTTCTTTACTCAGAGAGTGGTAAGGGCGTGGAATGCCCTGCCTGCCAATGTAGTTAACTCAGCCACATTAGGGGCATTTAAACAGTCCTTGGATAAGCATATGGGTGATGATGGGATAGTGTAGGAGGATGGGCTTAGATTAGTTCACAGGTCGGCGCAACATCGAGGGCCGAAGGACCTGTTCTGCGCTGTATTGTTCTATGTTCTATGTTCTATGAAGAGGTGAATATAGTGCAGTTATTGAAGTCGGAGACAGAGTAATAAAGGGTGTCAAAATATGGTTATGCTGTATCGGAACTGTTTTTTGGGCTGATATCACCAGCAGGCTGTGTTTTATACTCACTATAAATGCTGTCTGTCAATAAATGTCTGGTAATTTAGTTTGATAACAAGAGGGTCTCTAACTGAAATTAATCATCTTCAGAAAGGATGCCGACATGAAGCAGAAGACTTTAAAAGGATCCCAACAATGGCGATATTCTGCATTGGACATGTGGTTTTGAAGAAAGTGAGACGGGGTAAGCTCACGTGCACACGCACACACGCGCACACACACACACACACACACACACACACACACACACACACACACACTTACGTGCTCCCAGGGAGGGGATGTTGGAGGCAATGAGGACCTATGGAGAGGCGTGGCTCCAATGGACTACAGGAAGAGGCCAATCGACACTGACTCTGCATCCCCCACCCCTCCCACCAATCCATTGGCCTCCATTTTGTTAATCAGGCTTTTAAGTGGCAACTTGTCAAATGTTTTCTCATTTATCCACATGCAATAATCTTCTCTGTTACTTCTTTGAAAATTATAATGGTAGAATGAGGTTGAGAAACATTTCAGCCATGATTGAATGCCAGAGCAGACTTGATGGACCAAATGGTCTAATTCTGCTCCTGTATCTGATGGGCTTTCGGTTTAGTCAAGCACACTCTGCCTTTCATAAGTCCATAATGACTCTGTTTAATTAGCTGAAATGTCTCTTTTTGCTTGTTAATTTTTTTCTTAATTATACATTCTAAAACTTTACTCACCACCGATGTTAAACTAACTGACCTAAGAAAGCTTGGGCTGTTTAAATGCTTTCTTGAATAAGGCAGTCACATTAGTCACTCTCCAATCTTCCGGTATTTACCAATTTCCAGGGAAGATTGAAAAATTGGAACAAGCAGTTCTGCTTTCTCCACTCCAAACACTTCTTTCAGCAGCTTGGATATGCGAGTCCCCTGGTCTGATGGTTTGTCTCCTCCAGTGCTTGCTCAGTAGGGAAGTGCATGTGGGCCATGATATGGAACATGGTGGTTGGGGATCCTGCTCATGGTACTCCACCTCCTGATCATCTACTCACCCTGCAACCAACTGCTGCTTCATAGTGCCAGGGACCCAGGTATGATTCCACCTTCAGGCGACTGTGTGGAGTTTGCACATTCTCCCCATATCCACATGGGTTTCTTCTGGGTGCTCCGGTTTCCTCCCACAGTCCCAAGATGTGCAGGATTGGCCATGCTAAATTGCCCACAGTGAACTAGGATATGCAGGGAAGGTGGATTAGTCATGGGAAATGCGGGATTACAGGGATAGGGTATGGGAATGGATCTAGATGGGATGCTCTTTGGAAGGTTGATGTGTACTCAATGGGCTGAATGGCCTGCTTCCATATTGGAGGGATTCTATGATTCTATCTCTACATCTGCTGAAATCACATGCCCAGAGTGTAGGAGCATTATTAAACAACAGAGACAAGCTTCTCATTTGCACAAGGGAGTTCACTTGGGTGTTCACGATAATAGCCATGTGATTATGTGCCTGAATATTTAATGGATCAAATGAATCATGTGCTGTATTTGCAGTTTCCATTGTTTCCTCTGTAACTGAGCTCTAGCCTTTAGGAAAATGGCATGAGCAGAGCGGAGGACAAGTGAAAGATTGAAAGATGGAAAGATTTACAATTGTGCAGATGAATTATGTTGGGCAACAGTGGGTTCAGTATTGAAGTGCCATGTGGCTTCCTGCATTCAGGTTATCTGTAGCTTCCCTGAAACCAACATCAGATCAGCCATGATGCTATTGAATGCCAGAGCAGACTCAAAGTGCTGAATGACCTAGTCCCCTTCCAATTTCTTATGGTCTTAACATGGAGGTGGCGAAACAATGGCCTAGTGATATTATCACTAGACTCTTAATGTGGACACACGGATAGTGTTCTGGAGGATCCCAGTTTGAATCCCACTATGGTAGGTGGTGGAGTTGGAATTCAATAACAAATCAAATCTGGAATGAAGAGTCCAGTGATGACCATGAAACTGATGCTGATTGTTGGAAAAATCCATCTGGCTCAAGTAGGGAAGGAAATCTGCTGTCCTTAACTGGTCTGGCCTACATGTGACTCCAGATCTGCAGCAATGTGGTTGACTCTTGTCTGCCCTCTGGGAATGGGCAAGGGATGGGTGATAAATGCTGATCCTGCCAGTGATGCCCACATCCCATGAATGAATTTTAAAAAATTAAATTCTCTGGCCCCCATCAGGCTCGGAGGATGCAGTGTCCTCCTTGCATTTATCATCCTGCAGCTTCCAGTTCTCCCTGCAGTGCTGTGTTATACAGTGGCTGGCCACTACAGTGCTAGAAACGCTTGCTCGTGCTCACTGAAGGTCTCCAGATCTGTCCCACTGAATCATATTTGCAGGCAGTCCGTACTGTGTGATTGCTTTTGTCATCATGTATCCATTGTTCCTCACCACTACACCAAGGGGCATTTAAGCAGCTATTAGATAGGCATATGGATGATAGTATAAGGTAGGGGTGGACGTTAGATAGACGATAGGTTTAGGGTAAAAGTTCGGCACAACATCGTGAGCTGAAGGGCCTGTACTGTGCTGTACTGTTCTATGTTCTATATTCTGTGTTCAATGCTCTGTCTCCTGATGGCCAGTTCTCAGAAGATAGCCCTTGTTTCCAGAAGCCGACCCCCGTCTTGTGCTGCATTGAGGTGTGTACAACCTGTCGAAGGTTACAACAGTGAGAGAATGAAGGAATCGTGGCATCTTCCAGACTATCTTGTACTTTCTAATGGTCACGTACAAGCTGGATATCAATGGAGTCAAATCCCTTCTGATTGATAAATACTTGGTCTGAGGGTGCCCTAAATGCTATCCACAAGTTTTCAGAAGGAAAAAAAAGTAAAACTGTTGAATGACACACACTGATCTAACTTACCCTGTATACTTCGGAATGGAGTTCCTGTATGACCTGTGCATCTGTTTTCAAGTATGGCTGACTGTTTCTTCACCAGTTCTTTCCTCCTGGTTGCATCTGACATCCTTTACCTTTGGGAATCCAGCCACTGCAGCAAGTGTGAGAGGCCTCCTGTCCGTGGTTCTTGAGCACAAGGCTTTCACCTGGAACTAGGCAGAGGAGTCACTTTCAGTCTGAGGTCAGAGAGATAAGAACCAGGAGACTGCAGACTTTCCAAGCGGACAATTGGTTATTGGAGGCGGGGTCAAATAGGGTTAGACAGGTTCAGGACGACACAAGGGGGAAATTTGCCTTCTTCATGGTCACACGGAATGTAGTCTATGACTTCATCAGGAGCTGAGGAAGGGACGAAAACCTGCACAGAAGAGTTAAGGTATGGCATTTGGAGAAAGGTTGGCAGGGATTTGTGAGGTAATATTCAAGGCCTTTGGAGAGGCAAACGTGTTGAATTTTAGGAGGTGGTTCTGAAGGACCGTCGGATCAAAGGTAGGCTTTTGAGAAGATGGATCATTTCAGCTTTTCCCAAGTTAAATCAATGGCACACAGTGCCTGCCATTTATCAAGACTTTTAATCCTTTGTGGTTCATCTGCAGACTGTTGCAAGACTGTAGCTACGCAAATGAATGTGGCTGGAACAATAATCACAGTGACCTGAAAGTGGTAATCATATTAAAGCCAATTATGGGTTTCATTCTTAAAACGTCTTGTTTTCTGAGCTGTTCTGTGCTGTCGATATGGTTTCATTATACATACTTTGCCTTTCCCATCGAAATATTTGTGTCGTTCGTGCAAGTAATGAGACCTGTGCCACCCCCATAATTCCACCTCCTGTGATGAATCACTGAGGTCTTAGAGCTGTCAAACTGCTGTAGCCCATGTCACTGTGAGGTGCTTACAGTGAACAGAAAGATAACGATCAGAAGGTATTTAAGCCCATTTTGACCTTCTGCATGTTTCAGTTGCAGAGTACCTTCGGCAAAAAAAAACTTGCTTTTTGCTTTCTCAAGGGTGAAGGAGGTCATTTAAATGTGAGGACTGGAGAGGATGGGGGAAAGGTCAGAAATTGTGGTGAACTGTCTTTTGTTTAGCAACAAGCATTCAGTTGTATGTATCTGAAATATTAACCATATTTTTGAATATCTCATGCAGTGCCCTGTGACATGTCATAGATCATAGGTCATAGAAGATCATAGAATCCTTACAGTGTTTAAACAGGCCCTTCAGCCCAACAAGTCCACACCCACCCTCATAGCATTCCACCCAGACCCATCCCCCGATAACCCACCTAATCTACACATCCCTGAGCACTACGGGCAATTTAGCATGGCCAATCTACCCAGCCTACACACCTTTTGGACTGTGGGAGGAAACCGGAGCACCCTGAGGGAACCCACGCAGTCAGAAAGAATGTGCAAACTCCACACAGACAGTTGCCTGAGGGTGGAATTGAACCTGGGTCGCTGGCGCGTCGTGAAAGATTGTTGACTTTAACCATTTGTGACCTAGTAAATCTCTTCAGAGATGTTATTACACAGCTCAGGCAACGGCGGGACTTGAACCCAGTCCTCCTGGTTCAGAGTAGGGACACTACCACTGCATCACAAGAGCCTTTGACCTTTTTATGCCAACAAGGGGCAGATTGTTTAGAGCTTCTGATTTTCTTTAATGAAAAGCAATGTTCATTTATTTCTGGTTTAGCCTTGGCAGCTTAATGTTTCCAATGAAAGGTCATTGATCTGAAGTAACAGGCAAAGCTTTCTCATCTATATTTACTGGTCAGATACCTATTGACAGTGTCAGCATGCTTTGCTGTGACACGTTAACTGAGCACTCTGAGAGACCCCAGCTTATCTGGGAGGGTCTATGGGGCATTTCACCGAATCTTTTAAAGAATTTCTTCCCAAAGGAACTAGGCCATGGAGCTTTGAGGATGCAGCAACCTCCACGTTCAGAGAGGAGACCCAGGAAGGTCCTCTTACTGCAAACTGGGGCTTGTGTTCCCTGGCCTGAGGGTGATGCAACGAAGTGTACTCTCCCTAGGATGGGAGGACGAGGACAACCTCTCCAACCAAGCAAACGTGTCTCTGTTCTCAATAAAAACCGAAATAACTGCGGTTGCTGTAAATCAGGAACAATACAGAGGTTACTGGAAAAGCTCAGCGGGTCTGGCAGCATCTGTGAAGAAAAAAGTCAGAGTTAATGTTTTGGGTCCGGTGACCCTTCCTCAGAACTGAACCTGTTCTGAGGAAGGGTCACTGGACCTGAAACGTTAACTCTGATTTCTTCTCCACAGATGCTGCCAAACCTACTGAGCTTTTCCAGTAACTCCTGTTTTTGTATCTCTGTGCTCCCTCCATACCGGAGGCTGTGCATTGGGAATATCCAAGACCTCAGGAGGGTGAGAAAGACGAGGGGCTTAACACTTTTAACTTCCAACTCTGACCTTTCCAAAGTTCTCCTGCAGGATACTCCTCAGCTCAGTACTCTTAGTAGTTCCACTAATTCCTCTCTCTGCAGGAACTGCAGATCTCTATGTCAGTAGCTAACACTCATGCACAAGCCTCTAGCTCCCATGCCTCACAGTCACTGCTGAAGGTCCTATTTATATTCTCAGAGAAATCAGTAAGCAAAGGACAAAGATGTAGAATAAAGGGTGGATAGATTGGTGAGGAGCTGAGAGCAAATTTCTAACCCAGGGGATGATGCAGGTCTGGGACTCACTGCCAGAAAGGATAGAATAGGCAGAAACCTTCCCCTGTATTATTTTTGTTGCTTTCAGAAATGTTTTGAAATAGTTGCTTTTTGAAATAACAACAGAATTGACTTCTGTCAGTCTGGTCACAGAACATGTAGTAAATTTTTAATTCTTTACAAAGAGGGAAATCAAGACTAAATTCCATAGCATGGGATACCACTGCAGTGATTGCAACAAGGTCAGCCAGGTGGACCTTATAAAATATGAGTTCCTTAATGGGGGCTGTTAATCTGATCCAATCAGGGAGCCCTGGCTGACAGACAAAAAGAGTGAGTGTCAGCATAACTATCACTTTGGTACCTGACTCTGTATGAGGCAGCACTAAAGTCAAGGAGTGTTTATGTGTACATAAAGGGTGACTTGGTCATAGGATATGAGCCTCTGTGAAGTTATTAAAATCACCAAGGAATGTGAGGAGGCAATGCAAGAAACAGTGATAAGTCAACAGTGATAGGTTTGGATATAACAGTAATTCTTGGAGATGAACTTTAGGTGATGCAGTAGGTAATGTCCCTGCCTCTGACCCAAAAGCTTTGGGTTTAAGTCTCACTGCAGGACTTCTTGGCAAATGAAGGTTCATTCATAATGCAGACAAGCGGTTGGTTATCAATCTGCAAACACAAACCAACGGCAGGCGGTAAGGATACAAAAGATTCCTGGGCAGCCACATGCAGAAGATAAATTTCAGGCTGTTATAAAATCAAAAAAACTGCAGATGCTGGAAATCTGAAATGAGAACAGAAATTGCTGAAGAAATACAGCAGGCCTGCAGAGAGAGTGAAAGAGTTAACATTTCAAGTATGATATGATTTTTCCACACATATTACAGGTTAAAAATTCCTAGGCTATTTAGAAAGAGTATGAACTAACTGGATTGCTGTTGGAAAGAGTCAGTGTAGACTTGGTGGAGTAAAGTAGCTCTTTCCGTGCTGTGCGTTTCTGTGATTTTTTGCATCTATAATTCTATGATTAGTTGCATTCTTGCCATTTTGGCCACAGTATACCAGTGAATATTATTCGAACACAATGCTATAAATGCTATTTATGCCTAGCTGTCTTTGTCTGACGTGATCTTTTATTTATTTATATATAAACACCATATAAAGTAAACTGAAATACTACTTCCACTATTTTCAATGTGTTGCAAGTTGGATTCCTTCGTGATCTTGGGAAATTTTCAGTCACACCCTGTTTATGAATGATTGAAAGAAAGAAAGAATTGTATTTATATTGGACATTTCAAAGCCTCTGCATGTTCCAATTTTTTGTTACAGGCAATGAAATAACAGAAACCAAAACTGCTGGCGAAACTCTGCGGGAAGAAAGCAGAGCAAACTTTTCGTGCCCTGTGACTCTTCTTCAGAACTGAAATACTTTTGAAGTGTAGACACTATTATAACACCATGGGTCCAGACGTGGTTGAAAGTTTGCAGATCTAGTGAAGGTATTTTCAGAACCTTTATTGAGGAAAAAGTTGCATTCATTTGTGTTGTATTTTGATTTGGCATTTTGCACTTAATTTTTTGTGGAATTTGTTGTTTAATTTTCACAATGTTTGTAGTTTTCATGCAGTGATGGTAATTCTCGTGCACAGGAATTTGCAGGTCTTGTTTTATGAACCTGTGACACAAATGCAGTGTTGGTATATCCCTTGTTATTGAAGTTCAAAGCAACGGAAAGTGAACACCAGGAAATCTCTAACACCCACACAAGTTATAATGAGAAATTATTTAGGGTGTTTACTCTTTTATTCTTGCACTATTGCAGATCAACAGGGTTTTCACCTCTTTGAACTGAGTGAACCATTAATATGTTGCACGAGCCCTATTAATCTGAGAGCAATGATTCTTGTGGGTGAGCTCTCAAGGTACATCCTGCACAGTGCAGATATGTTAAACCTGTAGGCACAAAGGTCTTTCCCCTTCAAATTCCTATTGGGAGTTTCCAATTGCGGAACAATAGCAACAGAATTTTGCCAGTGCATGGAATTGATGATCTGATATATGTCTCTTGTAGGCTATACCAAGGTGTGCCACTTGCTGAGGTACATGACTTATAGGATACATGATGGTCATACGTTGGCACTAACTGTCCTGTTGATTGCAGCTTTTAATGTGTTTAGTGCTGCCCTTTCAGGGCGTCTGATATTAATGGTCATAAAAACTTCTTATTGCCTATACCAGCAATGTACTCCATAAAGTTAATGATATGGAAAGCTTCATTATTTCTGAAATTTGAGATTGATTCTGAACCTCATTGATGTTTGCATTTGTACACTGTGCTAACACTTTCTGCTTAGGTACCGTCTTCTTGGGTCATCTGTGTTATGCCACACAGTCAGTTTGTCTGTATACCTCTAAAAACTATGTCTGTAATGACAAGGAGAGAAGAATGCATAGGAGCGCCACTATCTGCAAGTTCCCCTCCAGCGCACAGATTGCCCTGACTTGGAACTATATTGCCATTCCTTCAGTGCTACAGTCTAAAGAGCCTTGGCAAGTTGCTGCAGAGTGTCTTGCAGGTGGTACATACACTGCAGCTACTCCGTGTCACTTGTCGAGGGAATGAATATTGAAGGAGGTGAATGTGGTGCCAATCAAACAGGAGTCAGGAGGTGAGAGACTCACCATAGAATCCCAGCCTGTGACTTGATTTGTAGCCATAGTATTGAGCTAACTAATCCAGTTCAGTATCTGGTCAACTTTATTGCCCACATTGTTGATTGTGGGGGATTAACAATGGTAATGTTATTGATGGGTCAAGGGTGATGGTTAGTTTCTTTCTGGTTGGAGATGGTTAGTGTCTGAAATTTGTGGGGTGCAAACGTTACTTTGCCAATTACCAGCCCAAGCTTAAATTTGTGTTGTTCAGGTTTTGTTACATTCGTTATGGCCTGCTTCAGTATCTGAGGAGTTGTGAATGGCGCTGAACATTGAGTAATCATCAGCGAGCATTCCTGCTTCTGACCTTATGATGGAGGGAAGGTCATTGATGAAGCAGCTGAAGATGGTTGGGTCAAGGACACTATCCTGAGGAACACCTACAGAGATGTCCTGGAGCTGAGTTGACTGACCTCCGACAACCAGATCCAACCTCATAGATATGACCCCGATAATGGGACAGTTTTTCCCGGATTCCTATTGACTTTAGCTTTTACAGACCTCCTTGATGTCACACTCAATCAAATTTGGCCTTGATGTCAAGGGTATCACCCTCACTTCCCTTCTTAAGTTCAACTTTTTTGTCTGTGTTTGCACCAAGGCTGAAATGAGGTCAGGAGCTGAGTGGACTTGGCAGAACCCAAACTGGACATTAGTGAGCAGGTTGCACTTTTGCAAATGCCAATTGATAATGCTATCAATGACACTTTATGTCACAATGCTGATAATTTAGAATAGGCTGATGGAGCAGTCATTACCTGGGTTAGATTTGTCCTGCTTTTTGGAGACAGGACCTAGCTGAGCTATTATCTATATGGTCAGGTAAAAGTCCAGTTTTGTAACTGTGCTGGACTAAATTGGCTAATGGGTGTGGCTAGTTCTGGAGCTTCAAGTCTTAAGTACTACTGCCAGAATGTTTTCAAGACTGAAAGCCTTTGTTGCATCCAGTTCATTTCACAGTTTCCTGATCACTTAGAGGGAATTGAATTGTTTGAAGCTGGCGTCTGTGATGCTGTGGAACCTCTGAAAGGAGGTCTTGGTATTTCTAGTTGAAAATGCTTCAGCCTTGCCTTTTTGTAGTGACGTGCTGGTCTCCCCCATCATTGAGGATGGGGATATTTGCACAGCCTTGACCTCTTCCTGTGAGTTGTTTAACTGTCCACTGCCATTCAAGACTGGATATGGCAGGGCATAGATCTGATTGTGGAATCACTTGTGGGTTGTGGGATCACTTTGTCAATTGCATGCAGCTCTTGACTTGTCCTGTATTGTCTCTTCAACGGGTTAACACCTTATTTTTAGACATGCCAGATGCTGCTTCTGACATACTCTTCATTGAACCAAGGCTAATTCCTCATTTAATGGTAACAGTAGAATGGGAGATACGCTGGACCTTGAGGTTACAGATTGTCCCTCATTGGATATAATTCTGTTGCTGCTGATAGCCAACAGCACCTCGTGAATGTCTAACCTTGACCATAAGACCATAAGACATAGGAGCAGAAATTAGGCCATTCGGCCCATCGAGTCTGCTCCACCATTCAATCATGGCCGATAAGCTCCTCAACCCTATTCTGCCGCTTTCTCCCTGTAACCCTTGATCCCCTTGATAATCAAGGAACTACCTATCTCAGTCTTAACTGTACTCAATGACCTGGCCTCCACAGCCTTCTGTGGCAGTCAGTTCCATAGATTCACCACTCTCTGGCTGAAGAAGTTGCTCCTTATCTCCTTTCTAAAAGGTCTTCCCTTTACTGTAAGGCTGTGCCCTCAGGTCCTGGTCTCTCCTACCAATGGAAGCATCTTCCCAACATCCACTCTGTCCAGGCCATTCAATATTCTGTAAGTTGAGTTGTAGATCTAATTCGAAATCCATTGCATTCAGCGCAGAGGTGGTGCGATGCAGCAAGGATATCCTCAACATGAAGATGGAACTTTGTCTCCAGAAGGGCTCTGCGGTGGTCACTGTTACTGACACAGTCACAGATACAACTGCAGCCGGTAGATTAACGAGGATGAGGTCAAGTATGGTTTGCCCTTTCATTAGTAGTCTTACCACCTGCGAGAGGCCTAGTTTAGCTGCTATGTTCTTTAGCACTTGGCCAGTGCAGTTCATTGTCATGCTACTAAGGGCATTGAAAGTTTCCCTCCCAGAATACATTCTGTATTTTGCTACCTTCATGGCATTCTCCAATCAGCATTCAACCTCGAGGAGTACTGATTCATCAATGAAAGGGTGTAGGGGCAGCACAGTCGGTGGTAACCTACAAGAGCTCTCCTTGCCCATGTTTGATGTTATACCATGAGATTTCAGTGGGTCTGGATACAGTGTTAAGGATTACCTGGGCAAACTCTTGTTGGATTGTTCCTGTCAGTGGGACAGGGGCATCTTCAGGGATGGCGATAGCAGTATCTGGGCCATTGACTGTAAGGTGCAATTTTGTGAATATGAATGTGTCAGGCTGTTGCTTGACCAGTCTGTGAGACAGCTCTCTCAAAATCAGCACTCACCCCCAGATGTTAGTAAGGAGGATTTTTACAGATGTGTGTGTAATGTTATCATTTCCATTGTCTTTGTGGATGCCAGATGGCCATTCTGGTTTTGCTCCTTTTATTAGACCTTTTGTGGTTATATAGTGGAGTGGCTCGCTAGGCTATTTCAGATAGCTGTTAGGAGTTAACCACATTGCTGTAGGCCTGGAGTCACCTACAAGTCAGACCAGGTGAGGACAACACATTTTCTTGCCCTGAGAACGCTAGTGAAACAGGTGGGTTTTTGTGACAAATGGGTCACAGCTGGTTACCGTCAGTATTGCTTTTAATTTCAGATTCTATTGAATTAAAATTTCACCATCTACTCTGGTGGGATTCAAACTCATATCCCCAGAGTATTTGCCTAAATCTCTGGACAGTCCAGTGACATTCTAATTGAACAACAGTATATTGTTCCAAATAAAACTGTTCCACACTCAAGACCAATATTAGAATAAAAATGTCTCTGAGATTGAATGATATTAGGGTGCTATCAGACAGAATCAAAACCTCCCTAAGTTGCACTTTCAGTCTAGACTGAGAAAGTTATTCTGCTTAGTTTCCATTGTAGATTGTTTTTGGTTCCTCTTTGGAGACTTACACTGATTTATCACAGGCTTTTTCCACCACAAGAACTCCCACATCACCTCTCCACCTCCACACGCATGGTCCTTGTCAAAAATAATTTGGAAACTTAAAACCTTGCTTCTCCTGCCTTTACATTCACTGATGCAGACATACGAGACTGGTTAGTTTAAGAATGTGATTGACAGAGTAAGATTTCTGGAAGCAATGGCATTAGTTATTTGCAGTTCTGATTGAAAACCAGATTTAGAATTGTAGATTGTTGGATTATCTCCTTATGAACAGTAAAACTCATCTTGTCAGACATCCTATGGAAAAGGTCTTCGCTTGAACATCTTTGTAATTTATTTATTAATTTCACTTCATCCAAAGAAGGGGGTGAACTTTTGGTTTCCAATACCCTGTGATAGAAATGAGACAAATTTTTTCTCGGATAGCTAGCCTGCTCATTGCTATTCTTTGCCACCCTGGCTTGCTGTGCATGACTAAGATCAGGAACTTGTGTAGGAGTATCTCATCACTAGTTATTTTGGAAAATTGCTAACATTGATGCGTAGCTAATGAAGGCATTTACCTTGACTGGGTATAAGGCTTGAAGCTCTGCGGCATGCAGTTCTGTTTCAGTGCATTTGTTCAGTGGTGCATTTACTGAAGTTCTTTAAGGTACTTTCCTTTGCAAGATGCCTTCTGTTACATGCTCGCAAGAGCAGCCACCACACTCTAAGTGAGTTATTTTGTATGGTGGTTGTGCTGGACTGAGCAGCACACAATGTGGTTGGCTGCTGAGCTTGCCATTTCCTCCTTGCCTTCCTGTGGGATGATATAGCATCAGACAGCTGACTTACTGCAAGGTATAGTCAAGGCTTTGGGGTTCAAATTTGACTCAGACAGCGACACGCGGCAGGCAATATTGGATTAGTGACCCCTTAGACTGATATTTAGTTATATTTCGTAGAATCCCTACAGCGTGGAAACAGGCCATTCGGCCCAACAAGTCCACACCGACCCTCTGAAGGGCATCACACACAGACCCAATATTTCCCATGGCTAATGCGTCCAACTTACACATCTCTGGCCACTACGGGGCAATTTAGCATGGCCAATCCACTTAGCCTGCATATCTTTGGACTGTGGGAAGAAACCGGAGCACCTGGAGGAAATCCACGTAGGCCACGAGGAGAATGTGCAAACTCCACAAAGACAGTCGCCCGAGGCTGGAATTGAACCTGCATCCCTGGTGCTGTGAGGCAGCAGTGCTAACCACTGAGCCACCGTGCCGCCCCAAATGGAAAATTTCAGTCCAATGGAATGACCCCTTTAATTCTAAAGCATGAAATGCACTATTGCCCTGACAATTTGAATTATGTAAAGGTGAAACTCTACATTTGCTGTTTTTCTTTTAAATGAAGGAGTTGATTAAGAAACAGCAGCTTGAAAGATGTCAGCTATTCCCTCAGCTAGTTTGGATAACCATTTATGATTAGGCAGGGTAGAGACTCCAGCTGAACTGTGAGAAAGCTTTCTAATCAAACCTGGAAGTGTGGCTGGAGTGCTGTGGCAGTATAGAGACAGTGGCTATCCCTGACTGCATTCTGACTTGCTATATGAATTTGTAGAGCTGAAATATTGCCAAATTTGGTTATCAGTGATCTTTTATCTCCTTATAGTTTGAAAAATGAAACTAAAGTAATGCTTTCCTTTCTGATATGATCTCTCACAATGAGGCACATGGCTCAACCAGCTCCAGTGGTCAACATCATACATTTTTATAGTGCCTTCAACATCGCAAACGTCCCACAGCAATTCACAAGCACAGTATCTGACTTTCTGACACCAGGCCACTTAAGGCAGGATGAGGACAGATTACCCAAAGCTTGCTCGTAGTGGAAGGTTTTCAGGAGGAGAGATTGGTGGAGGATCAGAAAGCGAACTCCAGATTTTAGGCCTATGGTTGGCTGAAGATAGGATCAGCAATGGCGGAGTGAAGCAAGTTAGGGATGTGCAAGGGGACTGAACAGGAGGAATGCAGATGGAGGATGTAACTGCAGTTTGTCTCTGTTCTTTCCTTAGGTAACCTATTAATCTCTTAATTAGAACAATTTCTGACTCTGTCCTGGCAAGTACATTCAGTTTAATCAGAACGGAAATTCAAATGCTGAAAAAAATGCAAGCATCTTCAGTTTGATTTAAAAAAGACAGTAAAATCCACATTTTAAAGAGATTGCTTCACCATGGTTTCCTTTGAATGCCGTGTTGCGTAAATTTCAGGTTACTTTTTACCTTTTCTCACAAGGGCTAACGTAGCCAGTGACAACATTTCAAACCCGTGCGTTAGCTGCAGTTATTTCCTTTGCAAAATGATGATGTGTCACATCCGTAAATACTGCTAGACAATTATTAATCTTGTGGTGACTGCCTGTCTCGGTCCCAAAACTGTCCCATAGTTTTGGTATTGATATCTTCACCAATGTATTTTCATTCCGCGCTTGTCAGGTTATGTTGAAGTAAACAATTGTGCTATCAAACAGCAAACGAGGCAGAAGACAAGCTTCTTTTCCCCTCCTCCTCTTACATTTCAAATAAACATAATGCTGGCATTTGAGGAGGGAGAGAGAAATGAAGCAAGGAGCAGAACATCACTTGAGTTGTCAGGAGAATGCTGGACACTATTAAGTATTAACAATGCACTTAAAAGATATTGTGTGATCAGGCAGAAAATCGTGCTTGGCCAATTTATTAGAAGTGTTTTTGAAGGGTGTGACTACAGAATTTATTTATAGAATCCCTACAGTGTAGAAACAGGCCCTTTGGCCCAATAAGTCCACACCGACCCTCAGAGCATCCGCCCCCACCGACCCATCCCCTGTAACCCACCTAATCTACGCATCCCGGAACACTATGGGAATTTGGCATGGCCAATCCACCTAGCTTGCACATCTTTGGACTGTGGAAACAAACCGGAGCACCCGGAGGAAACCCAGGCAGGCACAGGGAGAATGTGCAAACTCCACACAGACAGTCGCCTGAGGGTGGAATTGAACCCAAGTCCCTGGTGCTGTGTGGCAGCAGTGCTAACCACTGAGACATGGTGCCACCCCTAGTAAGTTAGATACAGTCAGTTAATGATTTTGATAAGGTGCCACACAACAGGATAAAACCTCAGGAAGTCGGGCAATGTGTTAAAAGGGATGAAGGGTTAATTAGTGGACAGGAATCAGAGAGCGGGGATAACAAGGACATTTTCTAGTTGACTGGCTGTAACTAATGGAGAACCACATGAAGCTGAGGCCTCAGTTATTTTACATTTTATGTGAATACAAGAGAGAGCAATGCAATCCAGGGTTGCTGATGATCACATCCAAATCGGAACACATGAGAATAGGGTGCAGGTTAACCCAGAACACGTTGAATGGCAGAACAGGCTTGAAGGCCAAAACGGCCTAGCCTTGTTTCTCTGTTTATCATCTCAAGGTTTATTTCCACAAATATTCTTCTTTCCACCGCCTCCAGTTGCCACCAATTGCCCCTCATCCAGAAAACTTGGGTTAGCATCCTCATCACATTAAAACTCTCCATTTCCATCACCCTTATCAAGCTCCTAATGTCCTAACCAACTGATTTGAAGAATATTGTCTTTGCATTCCAGACCCCTTTGTAGCTTAACCCGCTGAGGTTTAATAATTCAATGAGATCTTGGCGGATCTGCAACTTAACTCCATGTATCCATGTTTATCCTGCATCCTTTACTATATCAAAAATCTATCAACCTCAATATTAAAATTAATTCACTTAGCAATACCATTTTTGGAACAGGATTCCAAACTTCTCCCACCCCTCGCTGAAGAAGTGTTTCCTAATTTCTCTCCTGGAAGATTTGTTTGAGTGGCATCCATGCCCATCCCTTGTGTACCATCTCTCTGATGCCAACTTATCCTTCATTCACCCTGTCCTCAGGTCTGTCATTATAAAACATGTGAGTTGTGATATAAATCATGTGAATTTGACATTGATTTGTTCTGAACAGTGTCCATAAGAGTTGCCTCATAACGTTATAAGGAGGAAATGCCTCATTAAGAATCATAATGCTCCCTTATATTTTAGAAGCAATTTTTCCAGAAATGCCAAAAGTAGTTATGCAATTATGGAAACTTCCCAGAGACTACTTGTTAGCATTTGTCTGAAATGCCTTGAGATGCTTTCATACATTAAAGGAACGACAGAAGGGCTTAAATTAAAAAAACATTCTTTAAGTTTATGTTCATTCCTGAGTCGCGTGAAGTTTACAGTAACCATCTAAGTAGACGTGATTCCTCTACTCTGACCGAAAAGAAAATAAAAGTTTGAATGGTTTCAGTTGTGCTTCATAAGTGGCTATCACAGGAAATAAGAACAGATATAGAGCCTATAACAGGTCAAGCTTGCTCTGACATTCACTATGGTCATGGCTGACTTTTGGTTTCAACTCCACTTTCACACTCACAACCCCATATATAAAAATCTTTCTGTCCCAGCCTTAAGTGATTTCAACAATGGAGCATGCACAATGGTCTAGGGAAGAGACTTCCATCAATTCTCGTCATCTGAGTAAAGGATTTGTTCCTCATCTCACAATTATTCATTGTGTTTCAACTGCCCGTATTGGATTAGGTCCAGTCCCCATTTTTAGTTATTTATTCCCTCCACGCGTCCATCCCCCATTGAGATGTTCTGAAGGCTCTCCACTTCTTACTTGTTAAAAGGCCTTCACAGTCTCCATCCACCACCATCCTTTGTCTGGCTGAGTTTGTTCTCACTTTGAGCAACTTTTCCTTTAACAAGTCTCACTTCCTCTCGGTCAAAGGTGTGACTATGGGTCCCTGTGTGGATCTTAGTCATGCCTGCTTCTTTGTGGAGACCTTGGTCCAGTCCTACTTGGATCCCCATTCACAAACCCCCACTTCTAATGCATTTATAATATCATCTATAACATGGGCATTCCTGTTCTAGTCTGGACTTGGAAATATTCGTCAATTTTGTTTTCAATTTTCATCCTTCTCTCACTTTCATGTTATTCATTGCTGAATTTCAGATCCTGACCTTTGACTTCCAGTTTGGTTACACTTTACCCCTGACCCTGAGTTCCCTATATCTTGTTGGCTTTGTTCTGGACAGAGTTTCTCCTTTTGTACCGGTCACTTTCAGCTATTTTATATCTCTATCGTGCCTTTCCACCGTAAGCACTCCTTTTGAGTTTTGCTTTGGCCAACTCCATCATCTGTTCAACTTGCTCCTCCCAATCCCTCTGGCAACAGCAGAAAACCCACCATTTACCATCTATTCTCAGTTTTGAACAAGGGCTGCTGGCCTCGAAACATTAACTCAGTTTGTCTCTGCAGACATGCCAGATGTGCTGACATTCTCCAGCATTTTCTGTTTTTATTTTAATTATGTCGACTTCAGAGCAAGTTTCTGGCAGTACTATGTTTCGGTTAACTATCAAAAAACGCATCAGGAGCTATATGTTTCATTGGTGTTTTCCTCAGCTAATTTGAATACTTGACACTTCTCCTTTTGAGAAAAACACGCTGAAATTTGAATATATTTTTCAATTAATGAATCACGGCAACTGTGCTTCAAATAAACAGAGTCCTTTTGGCCCCAGTTCGATGCATAAGATTAAGAAATGTATGTGAACAGTTCACTTGGATGGCAGTCTTATCGAACACGCCTCATGGAGTCAAAATTATAGACAAAGGGCAATTTTTTTTTACACAAAGAGTGGTGCATGTGTGGAATGAGCTTCCAGAAGAAGTGGTGGGCGCAGGTACAGTTATAACATTTAAAAGGCATTTGAATAAGTTCATGAATAAATGTTTGGAGTTAAAATGGGCCAAGCATGGGGTGGGTGGGATTAGTTTAGTTTGGGATTATAGTCGGTGTAGACTGGTTGGGCCAAAGCTCTGTTTCTGTGCTGTGTGACTCTAAGACTCCATGTGTTCAAATCCCTCCTTGGCAGATGGTGAAATTTGAATTTGATAAGGATCTGGAATAAAAGGCTAGTCTAGCGGTGAATATGTGGCTACTATTGATTGTTGTAAAGACCCATCTAGTCTACTAAGGTCGTTTAGGGAAGGAATATGTCATATTTACCTTGTCCTTTTAGGCATTAAGTGCTGGCCCAGCCAGCACTTGCAAATATTAAGGATCATCAAAAGCCTACAGCGTGTCAGCAGGCCATTTGGCCCATTGAATCCACATTGACCCTCAGAAGAGAACCCCCTCCCCTACCCTATCCTATTTAACCTTGCATTTCCCATGGCTAACCCACCCAGCCTGCATATCCCTGGACACTATGAGTAATTTAGCATGGCCAATCCACCTAACCTGCACAGCTTTGGACTGTGGGAGGAAACCCACGCAGACACGGGGAGAATGTGCAAACTCCACACAGACAGTTGCCCTGATGGTGGAATTGAACCTGGGTATCTGGCTCTGTCAGGTGGCAGTTCTAACCACTGAGCCACTCTGCCACCCTAGTGATACCCATATCTACAGAACAAAACAAAAAACAAATGTAACAAGTTTGTCTGTACTGCCTACATCATGTTGGAAATGACTCAGATGACCCAGGATCTACTCTGGGAGATAAGATTGCTTGTAAACTAAATGCTAATCTGGACTGAGCTTGCCCCTAATAGCTGAAACTTCACAATTTCCTTCCAACAACAAATTTTTAAAACTCAAAATTGAAAGGTATTGTCAGTGAATGTTTGTGCAAATCCCATTGGGCCAAGATGCAGTTTATTGTTCAAGGCACTGCAAAAATGGGATGGAATTTGTTTGAGTCTAAATTCCACCAGTTTTTTTATCTGTTGGTGCCATTCCTGATGGATGCTGGTCTTGGAATGTTACTTACATCTTAACAAAGTTGTAACAATGACCTGAGAGCCCTGGTGAGACTCCAGACTTGTCCGTGACCGACTGTGCCAGAAAAATGTTTCTCATCACAGCAGTAGGCCCTTTGAAACGATGGTTTCCTGGGTGCCCAGGCTGAGTAGCTCCTTTCTTGCTGGAACAGGCATGGCTGGCACTGGGGCCCAACATGTCCTTGTCACTTTTCCAACAGTGGAACACAGACTCCAAGGGCCTTTCCTTCCAGCTAAAGAGTAAGAGAATTTTTGTTGACCCTTTGGGGAGGACTGCTTATTGCTGGGTTTGCTTCAAATCCTGCAGCAAGGCAGGCAGTATATGATGCTTTCATAGAGTCATAAAGTTGTACAGCATGGAAACAGACCCTTTGATCCAAATTGTCCATGCTGACCAGATACTCTAAACTAATCTACTCCTATTTGCCAGCATTTGGCCCATATCCCTCTAAACCCTTCCTATTTATGTATCCATCCAGATGCTTTTGAAATGTAACTGTACCAGCCTCCACCACTTTGTCTGGCAGCTCATTCCATTCACGCACCACCTTCTGTGTGAAAAAGTTGCCCCTTAAGTCCTTTTTAAACCTTTCCCCTCTCAACTAAAACTATACCCCTAGTTTTAGACTCCCCCTACCCTGGGAAAAAGACGTTTGCTATTCACCCTATCTAAGCTCCCATGATTGTATAAAGTTCTATAACATCACCCCTCAGCGTCTAACACTCCTGGGAAAATAGCCGCAGCCCATTCAACCTCTCCATATAGGTCAAACCCTCCAACCCCGGCAACATCCTGGTAAATCTTTTCTGCACCGTCTCAAGTTTACCAACATTTTTCCTAAAGCAGAGAGACCAGAATTGAACGCTGTATTCCAAATCGGCCTAACCAATGTTCTGTACAGCCGAAACCTGACATCTTAACTCCTACACTCAATGCACTGACCAATAAAGGCAAGCATAACCAAATGTCTTCTTCACCACCCCGTCTACCTGTGACTCCAGTTTCAAGGAACTATGAACCTGCTCTCCACAGTCTCTTTGTTCAGCGACCCTCCCAGGACCTTACCATTAAGTGTACAAGTCCTGCCCTGATTTGCCTTTCCAAAATGCAGCACCTCAGATTGACCTAAATTAAAGTCAAAGTTAAATGGTGTCCTCTGTGACTGTTACCATTCTGCATTATTCCAATTCATCCTCCTCCCTCTCTCTACAATATTTGCTACTGTCAACCACATCCTTGTTCTGCAATGCCTTTTCTCTGTGGCCCAGCTTAGTGGGATTTTTCCCATTGGTTCCACTCTTGTTGGACTGAGGAAAACCAGAGTCGCTCCAGCAACTAATCCTCTTATCACCCTGTATCGTTATAACACTTCCGCACATTCTTACACATTTATCTACAGTCTCTTTGCAACATCATTCGCAGGCATGGGGTTAGCTCCTACACATGCAGTGGCAGTTCTACCACCATTTCTCTCAACAGCTCCAGTGCCTTTGAGCTATCAGACGCCGTATCAATAATTACAGCTTAAGTAGTCTTCACTTTTATCCAGCTAAGTATCGAGAAGATTGAAACCACAGCCTAGTGCCTCAGTCTCACCACAGTCTCTGTGCACTTCCAATTGACTGCATATTCTCTCCATCACAAAGACTACCTTCCTCAATTTCTGTAACATTACCCACCTCTCCCCTTTGCTAAGTTCATCGACTATTCAAACACTGATCCCTGCCTTTGTTCTGTCTAGACAAAGATGTTCCATCACCCTGCCTCCAGACACCAATTTTCCACCATTTAAGCTTCATCTTATCCAAATGGGGCCTGAGTAAGATTTTTCCTGTTCCCATTTGTACATCATCCTATTGATTCTTGGTTTGACAAGGCTGTAAAAGTAAAATTCTTATTCCCATAAATCCTCCACCCTTCCTATTTGATTCTCCCCCTTTTAAGCAGATAAACCCATCTTCTGTGATCATGGCTTCTTGTACAATTCTCCCTCCCTTTGCTGTGCCATTGGTGACCATATCTTCAGCTCTTTAAGCCCAAAGCCTTCCTAAAAGCCTTTTGGAAAGAAATTCATTCATGTGGCACCTTTCCCATTGTAGTACTGGTACCTTTGAAAAGCACCAGGCAGACTGCATAGATAATGACCCATGCCATTGTCTGCCAGTCTGCACCTCGTTCCTCACCCTGGTGAACCAAGCACAGCGCAGCCACAGAATGAATTTCTCCACTCTGACTCTGCACCTCAGCCTTCTTCTTCAAGACTTTCCTTAACTGACATGATTTGATTAATTATTATCACATGTACTTCTTTTGTGTGCAGTACAGACAGATCATAACATACAAAAAGTGAGGAATGTAAAGTTACGGCTGCAAAGAAGGTGCATAAAAGGCAAGAACTGAGGTTTGACAGCGCAGAACGATTGTAAGAATGAGATCTGCTTTAGAGAGCTTGCAAAGAGTTGCCCTGTGTTGGTGCTATCTTGAACTTAGGCCCAGGTTGTGGTTTTGGTCACTCTCCCCAATATCTTCATGATATAGGAGGAGATGCTAGTATGGTGGTAATGTAAATTCACTTGTAATCCACAGGGTCAGATTAATACTCAGGGAACATAGGATCAAATCTTGCCGTGGCAAGTGGTGGAATTTAAATTTGGGCAGTGAAATATGGAATTAAAAACTGGTATCAGTAATTGTGACTATTGTCAATTATCACAAAAGTCCATTTGGTCCTTTAGGAGATGAAATCTTTCATTCTGACTTACATGTGACTCCAGAGTCATAGCAATGTGGTCAATTCTGAAACAGCTGAGCAAGCTACGCAGTTCAAGGGCACTTAAGGATTGGTGACGAATACTGGCCCTGCTAGCAGTGTCCACATCCAGGGATGGAATAAAGTAAATTCCATCTTGTTGCAGCAACATATCTTACATCTTTGGCAAGATGAAAATTCCCAAGATGCTTCACAGGAGCATTGCAAAGCAAAATCATCCCTATGCAAGAATTATTTATAAATATGAAGTGATTTTAGTTTCAACTCAAAGAGGTAGTTTTGAGGTTTGTCTTAAATGAGGACGGTGAGACAGAGAGATGGAGGAAGGGAACTCCAGGACTTGGGACTTAGGCAGTGGAAGGCACGGCCACCAATGGTGGAGTAATTCATTTAGGAGCTACACAAAAGGCCGGAATGAGAGGGCAACAGATATCCTGGGGATTTGGGGGATTACAGGGATGGGAGGGTGACACCATGGGATGGTTAGAGAACTTTAGAATCAAGGTGTTGCCTGTGGGAACCAACACAGACTTGCTGCGAGCTAAGTAGCAGGGTTTTGGTGGACACTAAGTTTATGAAAGATAGAATATGAGATTCCAGCCAATTTAGGCAACCATCATCTTACTTGTGTGTCTGTGAAGCACCTTGGGCCATTCTCATTACTTCAAGGAGCTGAATAAATGGCACAACATACAGGTCCCTTCGAAGGGAAATGAAAGCAGCAATTTTTGGTGGATGCCTCGAATTGCATTAATCTAGACTTTAAATCCTTTACTTTTTCTTTAAGCGGGGAGATGATTCCAAGATCAGTGGTGAGGGGAAGAGAGGGGACATCCAATTAAGGGACGAGAAAAGGACTTCTTTAGCTATTGGTTCACTGCATTCATTTCTGGTCTCCCTGCAATAGGAAAGATGTTGTGAAACTTGAAAGGGTTCAGAAAAGATTTACAAGGATGTCGCCAGAGTTGGAGGGTTTGAGCTTATAGAGAGAGGCTGGGGCCGCTTTCCCTGGAGCATCAGAGGCTGAGGTTTCATAAAATCATAAGAGACATGGATGGGGTGAATTGCCAAAGTCTTTTTCCCAGGGTAGGGGAGTCCAAAACGAGAGGGCATAGGTTGAAGGTGAGAGGGGAAAGATTTAAAAGGGACCTAAGGGTCAACTTTTTCACACAGAGGGTGGAGTGTGTATGGAATGAGCTGCCAGAGGAAGTGGTGGAACCTGGTACAGTTACAACATTTAAAAGGCATCCGGATGGGTACATGAATAGGAAGGGTTTAGAGGGATATGGGCCAAATACGACTAGATTAATTTAGGATATCTGATCGGCATGGACGAGTTAGACCAAAGGATCTGTTTCTGTGCTGTACATCTCTTTGACTCTGTGATTCTATTGCTTATCGGTGCTGACTAAAGTGTACTTTAAGACTTATGAATGGCATCATGAGATTTTGTTCCTGTCTAATTTGCAGCCAGCTCTTCCTGTACTGCTATGTTACTGAAAGTGTTGGACCTAAGAACTGAGACTAAGTTATGCTCCAAGCTGAAATCTTACTGACCACAGTTTTGAAACCGTTAGAAAGAATCAAAATTTCAAATGGCACTCTTCATACTTCTTTGGAGTGTGGGTAGGGCATGTGTAAACCTGAGAACGAGGAACACCACAAAAGGACTGTAGATGGTGAGCTTACCGTAAAATAATACCAGTTTCAGTTTATTGTAACACAGTAATGTATGACATAAAATTACAATCTCCAGCCTGCTTTCGAGTCTGATTCACCATGTCGATCAGCCCAGTGGTCATGGCTCACAGAGGAGGCGCTTAAGATTTCTTAAAATTCATTAAACTCCGCACGTTTTAAGAATAAAGAGCAAAGAACAAAGAACAAAGAAAATTACAGCACAGGAACAAGCCCTTCGGCCCTCCAAGCCTGCGCGATCCAGATCTTCTATCTAAACCCGTCGCCTACTTTCCAAGGAACTGTATCCCTCAGCTCCTTGCCCATTCATGTATCTGTCCAGATACATCTTAAATGACTCTATCGTGCCCGCCTCTACCACCTCCACTGGCAACGCGTTCCAGGCACCCACCACCCTCTGCGTAAAGGACTTTCCACGCATATCTCCCTTAAACTTTTCCCTTCTCACCTTGAAATCGTGACCCCTAGTAATTGAGTCCCCCACTCTGGGAAAAAACTCCTTGCTATCCACCCTGTCTATACCTCTCATGATTTTGTAGACCTCAATAAGGTCCCCCCCAACCTCCGTCTTTCTAATGTAAATAATCCTAATCTACTCAACCTATCTTCATAGCTAGTGCCCTCCATACCAGGCAACATCCTGGTGAACCTCCTCTGCACCCTCTCCAAAGCATCCACATCCTTTTGGTAATGTGGCGACCAGAACTGTATGCAGTATTCCAAATGTGGTCGAACCAAAGTCCTGTACAACTGTAACATGACCTGCCAACTCTTGTACTCAATACCCCGTCCGACGAGTGAAAGCATGCCATATGCCTTCTTGACCATTCTATCGACCTGCGTTGCCACCTTCAGGGTACAATGGACCTGAACACCCAGATCTCTCTGTGCATCAATTTTCCCCAGGGCTTTTCCATTTACCGTATAGTTCGCTCTTGAAACAGATCTTCCAAAATGCATCACCTCGCATTTGCCTGGATTGAACTCCATCTTAAAGCAACTTTTTTTTGCATTTGCAGGAAAATATTTCAAGAGAGAACTCCTGTGAAAAGAAATGAACAGGATTCGAGAAGGCTGTCGCATGAGCAAAACATGACCTTACAGACTGTACCCAGCACACATGGCACTGTGGGTCTGACAGCATCCATGTTGAGAAAACGAGCTAACGTTTCAAGCCTAGATGACTCTTCATCAGAGCTGACATGAAGTGTGGAAGGGGCAGCATTTATGCCATGATGGAGGTGGGGAAGTGGAGTTCTGGGGGAGAAAAGATGTTGATAGCTCTGATGAAATGATTGGAATGTGAGAATGGCAGAACAATGCTGTGGTCTAACTGCCGGGCTGGAAAGAACAGACAGTCTCACTGGGGTGTGGTGTGGACAGGAGAGAGGACATGGTGACAGAGAATGTAACAAGTAAAGCTAAAAGAAAGGGATGGAATGGGAGTGGGCTCACAAGCCGAAGGTGTTGAACTCAATATTAAATGCAGAAGGCTGTAAAGGGCCTCGTCTGAAGGTGAGATATTGTTTGCGCTGTGATCCACTGGAACACAGCAGCACGTCGAGGACAGGCACATGGGCATGCGAGCAGGATGCTGTGTTAAAGTGATCGGCTATGGGAAGGTCAGGGTCGGGATTGCGCACAGACCGGAGGTGTTCTGCAAAGCGGGTACCTAGTCTGCGTTTGGTTACTCCAATGTGGAGTAGGCCACATTGGGTGCAGTGAATACAATAAACAAGGTTGGAGGAGATACAGGTGAAATGCTGCTTCACCTGAAAAGACAGTTCAGGCCATTGGATGGTGAGCGGGGAGGAGGCGAAGAGGACAGGTGTTGCACCTTCTGTGGTTACATGGGAAGGTGCCATGGGGAAGGGGCACGGTGTTGGTTGTTATGCAGTGGATTGGGGTTTCCTGGAGGGAATGGTCCCTTTGAAATACATAAGAGAGGACTGCTGGAGTAGTCTGGAGAAACAGAGAATGATCCTTTGAATGCGGATGCTGGTGGGATGAAAAGTGTTATGAGTGATAGGAAGGGGCACGGGTGGTAGCTTGGTTATGGTTGAGGGCCTGTCAACCAGAGTGGGTGGGAGACTACAGTTATGGAAGCCATATCAGCAGCGCTGTTTGGAAGGTGGCATCATCCAAATAGATACGTCATAGGCAAAGGAACTGGGAGAATGGGATGGAGTCCTTGCAGGACGTGGGTGTAATGAGCTGTAGTGAAGATAGCTATGGGAATCAGTGGCTTTGTAGTGGGTGGCAGTGGACAGTTTAATCCCCGAAATGGAGACAGAGAGGTCGAGGAAAGGAAGGGAAGATAGACCATGCGAAAATTACAGATGGATAGAAATTGGAGGCAAAATGAACAAATTTTTCAAGACCTAGGTGGGAGCAGGAAGCGGCACTAAAACAGTTGTTGATACATGAAGAAAACAGTTGTGGGAAAGTGCTAGTGTAAGACTGAAACAAAGATTGTTCCATATACTCCATAAAGAGGCAGGCAAAACTGGGACACATGTGGGTGGGCAACCTTTCACTTGGCAGAAGTGAGATGAATTAACAGAGAAATTGTTCAGTGAGAGAACAATTTCAGCCAGGCAGAGGAGAGTGGTGGTGGGTGGGGAGTGTTCAGGCCTCTAGTCGAGGGAGAAGCCGAGAGCTCTCAGACCATCCTGGTGGGGAATGGAGGTATAGAGGGTTTGGACATCCATGGTGAACCGGAGGTAGTTAAGGCCAGGGAACTGGAAATTGTCAATATGGTGGAGGGCATCAGAGGAATAGCAGATGTAGGTCTGCAGGGTCTGGACAAGTGGAGAGAGGGTGAAGTCAAGGTAGGAGGAAATGAGCTCAGTGGGGCAGGAACAGCCTGATACGATGGGTCTACTGGGGTACTCTGGTTTGTGGATTTTGGGAAGGAGGTAGAAGTGGGCCGTCCAGGATTGGGAGATTATAAGGTTGGAGGGAGTAGGGTGGAAGATCTCTGGAGGTAATGAGGTCAGTGACAGTCCTGGCAACAATGGCTTGATTTTCGGATGTTGGGTCACTGTTCTGGGGGAGCTACACATAATGACTTGTGAAATATGTGCATAAATGTAAGATTTGGCAGGCTTCTGAATTGTTTCTTGAAGTTTGATTTCATGTCTGCAGTAGTTTTTGGCGCTTTTGAATACAGAATAAAATCCAAAATTCAGGTCATGATTGAAATTCTAGTTGCGGAATTAAGCCCACTTTTTCGCTTTTGGGACTTCCCAGGATTTGGGACTCCCCAGTAGCAGCAAGGTATTGCCTGGGTGAATTTACAGTATCCAGTGTGCATAGAAAGATGCTGTTTGAAAGATTCACTACTCTGATACTGCGACAGGGTGGCTCAGTGGCTAGCACTGCCGTCTCACAGCACCAGGAGCTCAGGTTCAATTCCACCCTCAGGCAGCTGTCGGTGTGGAGTTTGCACGTTGTCTGCATGGGTTTCCTCCTGGTGCTCCGGTTTCCTCCCACAGTCCAAACATGTGCAGGTTAGGTGGATTGGCCATGCTAAATTGCCTGTAGCGTTCAGATATGTGTAGATTAGGGGTGTGGGTCTGGGTGGGATGCTCTGAGGGTCAGTGTGGTCTTTTTGGGTCAAAGGGCCTGTTTCCACGCTGTAGGGATTCTATATGAAAAAAAATGTCATTTGGACACACATTGCCCAAAAGGAAAATGCTAATGGTCTTTCAGTAGCCATATGGGTTCAGAGATACTTAAGGCCAATTCAAGCACTGAAAGCAGAAAGTTAGGTGAGTTAATTCTAAATTTACTACTGTGCAGGGATGCATCAGATCAGTCACTGAACAGCAGAGTAGCTTGACAGGCTGAATGGCCTGCTCCAAATTTGTTATCTTCTTGCCAGTATCTGTTTACTGTCATAACAAAAGCAGAGTACCATGGATGCTGAAAATCTGAAACAAGGTCAGATAATGCTGGAGAAACTCAGCAGATCTGGCAGGATCTGCGGAGTTAAAGTTTCAATCCAATATGTCTCCTCTTCAAGACTGTTGAGTTTGTACAGGACGTTGGTGAGGCCTCTTCTGGAGCACTGTGACCAGTTCTGGTCACCCTGTTAGAGGAAGGATACTATTAAGCTGGAGAGGGTCCAGAAAAGATCTACCAGGATGGTGCTGGGAATGAAGGGTTTGAGTTAGAGGGAGAGGCTGGATAGGCTGGGACTCTTTTCACTGGAACGTAGGAGGTTGAAGAATGATCTTATAGAGATTTATAAAATCATGAGGGGTATAGATAAGATTGATGGCAGGTATCTTTTCCCTAGAGTGGGAGATTTCAAGACTAGGGGTCATATTTTTAAGGTGAGAGGAGAAAGATTTAAAAAAGACACCAGGGACAATTTTTTTTCACAGAGGGTGGCTCCTGTGTGGGATGAACTTCCAGAGGAAGTGGTGGATCTGGGTACAGATACAATGTTTAAAAGACATTTGGATAAGTACATGAATAAAGAATGTTTGGAGGCATATGGGCCATGCTCAGGCAGATTGGACTAGTTTAGTACGGGATTATGTTCGGCATGGACTGGTTGGATCGAAGGGACTGTTTCTGTGCTGTATGACTCTATGACTCCCCTGTTAGGTGAAGATCTGTCTATCTCTAACTTAAATTACTGAATGACTCTGCCCTCATTATTCACTGCGCAAGAGTTTCAAAGACCCATGACTCTCTGAAAGAAAACAAAACTCCTCTTTTTCTTCATCTTAGATTGGAGCCCCTTGTTTTTAAACATCATCCCTTTGTGTCATCCTTTCAGCTTCCACCTGCTCAAGTTCCCTCAGGATCATATATGTTTTAATGAGATCACTTCTCATTCTTTTAAACTCCAGTGGATACAGACCACTAACTTCATAACCAGTTCTCCCATTTCTGGCTCTGCTACAGCCCATGATCTTCATTTCCGTTCTAACTACCTGCCCTCTCTCTTGACCTTGTCACCTTATTCCCAGCTAACAAAATGAAACGCACCAAAAACCTCGACTAATTCTTCTTTCTCTCTCACTCTTTTCTCCCTTCCTGCTTTGGTTGATGACCGCCAGTGTATAATGCGCACAGTTCATTTTTTCTGGGACATCTTCCAAACAGTGCATTTCCTGGAACAGGGAGGCCATGGAGGTGAGGCTGATAGGAGAGGTGTGCTCATTTCCCTGCTTCTCTCGGCTGGGTCCATCTCCAGCTTTTGGTCCTGTCTCCGAGCCATAGATTTTCTGGGCAGGACCTGGAAAGGGTGGGGCTGCAAGATGAACGCCTATAAAATCGCAGATCACCTCAGCTGATCATGCAATGTGTGGGCTGATAGGACTTTTCCAGTCAGCTGGCAGCAAACCCCTTTGAGGCCAAAACATAGTTGAGTAACTTTAGGCAGCTCCTCAATTGACCATAGAACGCCATAAGAACTTAAGATAGAGGTGCAGGATTAGGCCATCGAGACCCCTCCACCATTCAATCCAGGCTGATATGTTTCTCAAACCCATTCTCCTACCTTCTCTCCATAACCTTGGGTGTCCTAATCAAGAGCCTAACTAGCTCTGTCTTAAATGCGCTCAATGACTTGGCCTCAACAGCCTTCTGTGGCAGTGTGTTTCTCAGATTCACCACCCTCTGGCTGAAGAAATTCCTCCTTACCTCAGTTCCAAAGAGTCGTCCCTTCATTCTGAGGCTGTGCCCTCGGGACCTAGTCTCTACTAGTGTGTGGAAACGTCTCCATGTCCACTCTATTCAGACCTCTCAGTTTCAGTGAGATTCTCCCCCTCATCCTTCTAAACTCCATGGAGTACCAACCCAGAATACCCTCATACCCTTGTATACTCTCATCCAACCACCCATCATATGACAAGCCTGTCATCCCCAGGATTTGGATGTGGGAGCTGGGGATGTGGGTGTTTGGGTGGAGACGTCCCAGCTCTCCAACCAGTGAGAAACATCTGTCATACCACCCCTTGGAGCACCTACCACAGGCAGATAATTGGTGCTATGACCGCTTCAGGGTGCAGATCCAGGGTTGGTAACTGGTAATTTCCTTCATGGCTAACTCTTTGAAAATCTCTTCAGGGAGCACCTCCATTTTGGGGCATCCTCTGTCTCTCTTGCCTATGCTGGAGTTGTTCACTCTCACCCTGTCAGAGATAGTATGGTTACCATCTGCACGGGGAATGGATGGTGGATTGGGTCCAGGAAATGGAGCCCATTTTGGGCTTTTGACCCAAGTGCAGAAATCCAACCCAATGCGCCTTAAGTGCCACCTCAGGGAAGCACAGCTCCATGGGCACTTTTCCACTTCATCTGAACATTCTCTTTTGCCACCTTTTGGAACATGCCAATCAGCTGCAAATCTGTGCTAAAACATGTGCCATGGTTGTTTCCGATTCTCTGGAAACGTAAGTCTAATTACAGTACTCAAATTCACTTCATGTGGGATCCTTCCACGATCTCCCTGCTGACAACCCTTTCCTTCTCTTTAAAGTACATCGGAGCTTTCTGTGTGTTTGCTAAGAAACACAACTGTGATTTAACCCAAACAGTAAAACCTGACTTGAGAGTAACAAGGGATAATAGGTACTGCAGATGCTGGAGAATCTGAGATAATAAGGTGTGGAGCTGGATGAACACAGTAGGCCAAGCGGCATCATAGGAGCAGGAAAGCTTGACGTTTCGGGCCTAGACCCTTCATCAGAAAAAGATGAAGGGTCTAGGCCC
>JAHRHZ010000058.1:942811-1048272 GCA_024137785.1 Ginglymostoma cirratum | reverse complement strand
TCGTCAAGCTTTCCTGCTCCTATGATGCTGCTTGGCCTGCTGTGTTCATCCAGCTCCACACCTTGCTTTCTTGGGAATAACAAGGACCTTTTCCTGTTGTAAGGTACATCATATCGCTCTCTCTCTCTAATATTATGGAGGACGAGGGCTGCTGATGTGTGGAAATAGCACCACTTGCAAGCTCCCCTCTGAATCACACACCACTCTGATTCAGCACTATATCGCTGATCCTTTATTGTCCATGGGGCAAAGCCCTGGATTTATAGATTTGAGCTAAGGTCTGATGATAGCTGCAAAGTTTCACTGGCCTTAGGAATTCAAACCAACCGAAAGAAATGTAAAACATTCTTCCCTAGCCTCTGTGAAGCCTGCCTATGCGCTGTCTTTTTCTCCCCTGCTGTGTTTTGTGGAGATCTGTACCGAAAGCAGAATGTTGAATTTCAGAGATGGAGGTCGCTACCAACTGAATCATTTTGGTGATTTGGAGAAGTGTTGGGCAACAGCTAACCCACTGTGCTGACATCTATTTGCACTGCAATCTCCCTGAATGGGGCATGTAGCTAAAAAACTCAACCTGCTGCACAGAAGTCTGGTTTTGCTCTGATCAATTTTACAAGCATGAATTTTCATGAAATATGGCGTTAACTTCAGCAGATGACTTTTGTTCAAATGTGGGTGCCTTCATATCTCTCAATAACGAGGACAATTTGATTCAGTTTTGTTGACCTCTCTTTTCCACTTGTGCATCAGTTTAACATTTTTTAAAAAGCCTTCTCTGACTGTTGGCACAGCTGAAATCAGTCGGTACAGACTTGCAATTCAGTTTGGGCCATTTCCTGTCAATCTGGCTCTATTACTCAGCCACCGGGAATGGGACAGGAGAGGACCAAATAGGAATTTAAAAGGAAATCAAAGCTACTTCTGCCAGTTGCAAATGAGAAAAGAGTGAGTAATAATTAAAGCGATAAACGAATAGTTAAATAAATAAAACAAATAAATTGCTTGTATTTTCTTCCGGAAAATTCAGAATACTTGAATATTGAAATGTAGCTGTGAGTTAAATTTAAATATGAATGGAGAGTGAAAAATAACCTGAAAGACTTGCAATTTTGTAGCGCCTTTCAAACTCAGGTATTTCATGCAACTGGACCGTCTTTAGCTCATAGATGACAGAACTGGTATGAGCCTGGGACTTGGCAATATGTGGGCAGCATCAGGGCTCCAACAGAATGAAATCTTCAGTAGGGTAAGGTAATTAACAATAATTCATGTTTTGTTTTCCTGCAATTAAAATTGATTTTTTTGTAGTTAATAGTGGTATCTTGCTAAGTACAGAATTCTGGTCATTGCTTTCTGTTAACCTGAAACTATCAGACAGGTAAACAAGGAAACTTTGACTAATTTGATTAAATCTTTAGTGATGAGCCTGGGAGTAGTGGAGTTTGAGAAACAACGCATTTTCCAAAGGGTTCATGGTGCAATGTATTGTACAGGGTATGAATTGTTGGAGGTGATTCACTGCCATCTTTCCTCATTGTCTTTGTTTTCATAGAATCCCTACAGTGTGGAAACAGGCCTTTCAGCCCAACAAGTCCACACTGAGCCTTGGAGCATCCCACCCAGACCCATTCTCCTAATCTGCACATCCCTGAACACTATGGGCAATTTAGCATGGCCAATCCACTGAGCCTGCACATCTTTAGACTGTGGGAGGAAATTGGAGGAAACCCTTGCAGACATGGGGAGAATGTGCAAACTCCATACAGACAGTCGCCTGAGGCTGGGATTGAGCCTGGGTTCCTAGTACTGTGAGGCAGCCGTGCTAACCACTGAGCCACCGTGCCGCCCTATAAATGATGGCCCACCAAAGGGAGAACTACGTGCTCTTCTGTAAATGGTATTGTAGAATCCTTTGCAATCACACCTGAACAGATTCGACAGGCCCTTGGCTTTTATAGGATAGAATTGAATCCCTACGGTATGGAAGCAGGCCATTCATTCCATCAGTCCTCACTGAACCTCCAAAGAGTATTTGTCTTGGGAATATCTCGTGATTAATGATAGAGTGTACACCACAGTAATGAATCTACAAAAGAGGCACTGTTCTTAGATAACAGGATAGCAACATATACAATTGTATTTGGTCAGACATAATGACTAGGACCTTGGGGGGTTGATGCCAGTACATCTGCTCCCTCCAAGAGCTGGAGTAGAACTTCAGGTGTCTGTGTGCAGATTGTGCCATCAGTGAAGAGGGTGTAGTAAATGTAATATTAACATTAACCCCTTCAGAGCCTTACATGACATTATAAAGCAGCCAGGAGAGTTGACTACTGTTAAGCTAATAAGCCCTGGCATTTTGCACCAGTTGTCACTTTGAATTAAGGCAGGCAAATGAGGAATGGCACATAGTTGGGTTCATAAATTTTTCTTCAATATTGAAGTGAGGGGAAGGGAGGTCAGGCTCTGGGGCTGAATGATCTAGAATTTGAGTTAGCTAATATAGGCAGACAATCATCTGTAAGTGATTTTCGGACAGTTTACTGAGTTTATTAAAACATGCCAATTTAGATATGATACGTTAGTTAATTAGATAAAGGAAGAAAATATAAAACCTGTGACAGAAGAGAACAGTTTACTGATTCTAAGGACGTTCTGTGCAACGGCGGGGTAGAGGGAGTCTGCCCTCGAGGTTTAGAGTGGGTCTGGTATTCATCCCTGATGTTTCACCGTCTTTGATGGTAACAGTGTTTGTTCTCCCTTCAAACCTCTGGTATTCTCCCAAGAAGGTGATGGCTAGTCTGCCCTCTCTCTAACTCACTTCCCACCTACCCCCGTTAATATGCCTTAGTTTCAGGGTTGACGATCTCTACTGTGTCAATCACCTTTCTGAGCCCTTTTGGTTAATGACCATGGGTAAGTACTCAAGATGTCTGGATGACCATTATCGTCTTGCCCACCTTCACCTGAAGGTTAGTTTACCATTCTTTCTAAGAACAAAACCTTCTTATTTTTCCAAACAATGCGTTGATGCTAGAGTACATACATTACTGAATAAATCATCGACATCAGTTCAATGGAATATCATGATCTGGGTGACCCTGATAATACTTGAGACCTTTCCTTTTGTTTTTACATGCTAGAAATTTGGAAAGCTAGTTCTTGGTGTAACAGCAGTTAACTGAAATTTTGTGCTGCACAGTGAATTCTAGCAATATTCAATTTTAAAGGGACGCCAGTTTCAACAGTGGGTTGTGGTGGGAAGTGTCTTAGGATACAGCCTAGGGTAGAAAAAGACTGGATGTTCTACATGGTAGCGACTCCCACAATCTTATCACCTCTGGGTAAAGAGGTTTTTCCTGAATTCCGTGTCGGAATGCTTGGTGACTCTCTTATGTTGACAGTCTCTAGTTTTGCTCTTCCCCACATCTTTAGGTCAGATTTTAAGGTCCTGTTGTATTAGGTGCAGTACAGTCATGGTGTGATATTGTGCAGGAAGCCTGAAGGAAGTGTAGTTGGACTGCCTTTTTGTAGAGTCATAGTGTTATACAGCACAGAAACAGACCCTTTGGCCCATCCAGTCCAAACTAAACCAGCCGCACCTGTCTGCCGCTTGGCTCATGTCTCTCCAAATATTTCTTATCCAAATGTCTTTTAAACATTGTAATTGCACCCACATCCGCTTCCTCTGAAAATTCATTCCATACACGAACCACTCTCTGTGTGAAAAAAATTACCCCTTGTGTCTTTTTTGAATCTTTCTCCTCTCACCTTAAAAGTAAGTCCCCTAGTCTTGAAATCACCCACCCTAGGGAAAAGCCACCTGCCATTCACCTTATCTATACCCCTTATGATTTTATAAACATCTACAAGGTCACCCTTCAACCTCCTATGCTCCAGTGAAAAAAGTTCCAGCCCTTTCAACCTCTCCTTATAACTCAAACTCCCCATTCCCAGCAACATTCTGGTAAATTTCTTCTGAACCCTCTCCAGCTTAATAATATCCTTCCTATTGCAGGATGACCAGAACTGGGTACACTACTCCAGAAGAGGCCTTACCAACATCTTGTACATCCTCAACATAACATCTCAACTCCTATACTCAAATGCCTGAGCAATGAAGGCAAACATGCTAAATGCCTTCTTTACCACCCTACCTATATGTGACTTCAAAGAATTATGTGCTTAGACCCCTTGGTCTATTTATTCTACCACTCTACTGAAGGCCCTACCTTTAATTGTACCAGTCTTGCCTTTGTTTGTTTTACCAAAATGCAATACTTCACATTTATCAAAATTAAACTCCATCTGCCACTCTTCAGCCCATTGAACCATTGATCAAGATCTCTTTGCAATCTTAGATAACCTTCTTCACTACTTAACCACCAGTCTTGGTGTCATCCGCAAACTCACTAACCATGCTTTCTGTATTCTCATCTATATCATCTATATAAATGACAAAACAAAAGTGGACCTGGCACTGATCCTTGTGAACACTGCTGGTCACAAGTCTCCAGCCCAAAAAACAAGCCTCCACCATCACTCTCTGTCTCCTGTCGTTAAGCCAATTTTGTACCCAATTGGCAAACTCACCTTGAACCCCATGACATCTAACTTTACTTATTAGTCTATCAAGAAGAACCTTATCAAAGGCTTCACTAAAATTTAAATGACTACCCCCATCAATGTTCTTGTTTACTTCCTCAAAAAAACTCAATCAAGTTTTTGAGACAATTATTATTAATATTTATATTAATATCATTTCTTTTTTTCCAGAGTTTGTTAGCATATGACATGAGTCAATGTGATGGAGATTGATGTCATCAAATCCAATATTGACAGAACATCCCAACCATGAAATTTGGTGGATTTTGGAATTGGGAGAATGGATAGAATTGGTGAAATGGAGCCAATATTTTCAAAGATGACACCTCGCTATAATGACGTCTCTGGGTCTTGTAAATAGATACTCTCCCATATTAATGGAAGAAAGCAACTTTCTGGTGAAACAAAGGAGGTAGGACCATAGATTCTGTATCTAAAATGGTTTGAGTATCTGAGCTGGTAAGCAAGGTGGCAAATTCAACTATATCCTAATATTTAACACAGTGGCACAAAAAAATAGGACCTGGAGGACGTCATTTACCCCTATGGGTCCCCTTTGCTATTCAACATGATCATTGCTGATCCTCTCTCTGATTGCCATTCTCCCATTCTGTTGCCACACCTCCTTAGTCCCAAGGACATTATGTCTTTGCTATCTACTAATTGAAATTATCTAATTACATATTTCTTTCTGAAACATATTCAATGATTTGGCCTTCCTTTAAAACAACTGCACCTCCCAGTCGCGAACCATTTCAACTCCCCCTCCCATTCCTCAGACGAAATGTCCATCCTGGGCCTCCTGCAATGCCTTGGTGATGCCACCCGAAGGCTGCAGGAACAGCAAATCATATTCAGCCTGGGAACCCTGCAGCCCAATGGTATCAATGTGGATTTCACAAGCTTCAAAATCTCCCCTCCCCCAACCGCATCCCAAAACCAGCCCAACTCATCTCCACCTCCCTAACCTGTTCTTCCTCTCACCTATCCCCTCCTCCCACCTCAAGCCCCACTCCCATCTCCTATCTACTAACATCATCCCGCCCCCTTGACCTGTCCGTCCTCCCCGGACTGACCTATCTCCTCCCTACCCCCCCACCTACACTCACCTTTACTGGCTCCATCCTCGCCTCTTCGACTTGTCTGCCTCCTCTCCACCTATCCTCTCCTCTATCCATCCTCTATCCGCCTCCCCCTCTCTCCCTATTTATTTCAGAACCCTCTTCCCCTCCCACATTTCTGATGAAGGGTCTAGGCCCGAAACGTCAAGTTTTCCTGCTCCTATGATGCTGCTTGGCCTGCTGTGTTCATCCAGCCCCACGCCTTGTTATCAATGATTTGGCCTCCACTTTGGTAGAAAATCCCACAGGTTCACCAGCCTCTGAGTGAAAAATGTTCCTCCTTTTCTTAGCCCAAAATGGTCCACCCTATATCCTGAGACAGTGACCCCTTGTTACCCCATGGGCAGGAAAATCACCATCCCTGTATGTATCACAACATTTCCCTCCTTACTACCTCTCGAACCTGCTCCTCAAAGTCATCCATCTTAGAGGCACTAGCATCCCTCTCTGTCTATGCATTTCCTTACATTCCCATCTAACCATGATGCTTACCTTCATATTGAAGTAACATCACCCCTCTCTATCATAGTCATTTTCAATAATGTATCCAATTATTTTCACTCATATGTCTCAATTTTCCCTCTCTGTTAGGGAGAGCAGGACAAAACATATGGGAGAGGGACAGCATTGGAGGTGGGGCACTAGCCATCTCACATGTGCCAGCTGTAAATGACAGCGTGCTGGATGTGAGTAGAATTTCTGACCATTGGAGAATTGTGTTGAGCATTGTTCAACGACCTGGTAAGAGAATTAAATATCAGGCAGTCACATGGCAGACAGCACCCAATCACCTGGACTTCATGATAGTGGCAAGTGCCAGTTCGAGACTCTCTGAAACAATTGAGGGGGAGGTTGGTTTGATTCAGAACACAGTCACTTCCCATAGGAAAGCTCAGGTTCATGGCGGTAAACAGCCAGTGATTTGTTTGTTGAATATAATCATTATGTCCAATTAACAGAAGCTGTAAATGAATGAGTTACATTAGTCTGAAAGACTAGATGTGGCAGGACAAGCTATGTGCTGAGATTATGCTACATGTGAATTTGTCATCTGTGAGAGTTTCCCAGATTCCCATATCTGCAGCAAATGTCTCTTGCCTTTCATCACCCTGGCAGATCCGATTGAATTTTCTGTACCTCAGTCCCCAGACCACTTTCGTGTAACCCTCCTGTTTTCAGATACTGCCTTGTAGAAGTTTCACTGCCAATCCAACTTCTGCTTCATCCCAGTTCTCACTCTCTCTCCTTCTCCAACCACAGATAATCCCCAATTTCTGCTCTTTCCTCAATTTATTCTTGCTCCCGGTCTCATTCATTAATCCCAGCTCCCACTCTCACTGCTTCATCCTAGCTCCTGCTTTCACTTCATCCCAGTTTCGACTCTCACTACAAGTTCCCAGCTCCCACTTCCATTACATGTTCCCAGCTCCCACTTTCACTCCTTAAAACAGCTCCCACCCGCTCAGCTTCCATTCTGTGCTTCATCCCAGCACCCACTTACCCCAATTTATCCCAGCTCTCTCTCTCTGTTTTATCGAAATTCTCATTCCCCAGTGTTTACTCCAGCTCCCTCTCTGCTTCATTCCAGTTCCTACTGTCTCTGCTTTGACCCAACTCCCACACTCACTCCTTATTCCACAATCTAGGAGAACATAAAAAGGGAACACACACAAAAAAAACTGTTGCTCACATCTGAGGTGTCTGACTATTGTGCTGATTTGATATACGTAAGTTAAACCTAAAACTATGTTTGCAGATTGTTCGGTCTCTGATCCCATACAATTAGATTCTCACTTCCACCATCACTTATAAAAACTGACAGACAATGTTTACTTCATGTTTCACTATAACTCCTTCTTCACCTTCTTATTAACCGCTGCTGTGCTTTCATTATATTTATAAACAGTGCTGCCAATTCCTTTTATATTGTTTGCAAACTTCTCTCAGATTTACTTCTTGTCCTGCCAACCTCGCATTCTGCTTCTTCATTGCATTTGATCATACCTGGCAATTTTCCTCATTCTTTGAGTTTCGTCATATCTGTCAGTTTTAGCTTTTTCTTTGCCCCATCCTTTGGTGACCCTGTTTTTTTTCTTCTAGGAATACATCCATTTTGCATTTTAATAACAGGATAGAAAGATATACGTCCAAACTTGCCAATGACACAATCGTGGATGGAAATAGGTGAAAACATAAAAACCATAAAGAGGCATGAATAGATTAAGTACAAGGGCAAAATTGTGGTAAATGAGTATTCATTGAAGTGAATGTAAGACTATGCTGTTTGTACATAAGAGCAGATAGCTTTTAAAGTTGTGAATAACTTAGCAATAATCAAAGTCCAAAGAGATATGGAAGGCCCATGTGCATAGATAATTAAAAAGTCACTAACAGGTACAGAAATAGTCAAAATCGCTGTTAACATTTTGGCCCTTATGTCTGGAGGAGTCAGATACAGGCATGTAGAAATTATGCTACAATTATAAAAATGTAAAGTTGCTCTGATCCCAGAGGACCATAGTGCTGCTGTCTCATTTGGTAGAGAGGTGGAGAGAAAGACGACTGGTGATGGTTTAACCTGTGGGTCTCCATGCCTTAGGTGAGGGACAAGGTCAAGAAGGCAGGACCTTCACGATGACATCAGCCATAAAAACCCCCCACTGTATTGTAAGTACAAAGTACAAGCAGATTTAGGCACCACATCTTATGAAGGATGTATTAGTCTTAATTGGTAGGGGTGTTGTCTAGATTGTCTCAAAGACTGGACTTCATAAAGTATAGTGTTGGACCCATGAGAATTTATCAGGTTAATGGATGATTTTATTGACACTTTCAAGATATTTACACAAACTGATGATAAATAGAGGAGCTACTTCCACTAGTTGGAGAACATTGGATTAGGGGTCATGGTCTAAAAATTTAAAAAAATTAATCAATTCCTCATTCTCAGTATTATATCTTATATCGTTATTCGGTCATTTTGGTCAACTTACTGGGTTGGAATAGGTTAATAAAAAGCATTGAGCATTTTGAAGAGTCAAGAAATAGCCTGATCTTCTCTCTCATTTCCTTTTTAACCCACGTACTATATCGAATAAAAGCAAAAAGCACCGTAGAGGGTAATTCCTTTTTAATTAAATTCAAATAAAAATGAAGAGCTCCACAAAAGCTTTTTTTTAACTAAAAGCAAACTAAAAATGGCCATTGCATAAAGAAGTATACAAATAAATTAAACAAAGAATTAAGTTATCAAAGCAAATGAATGAGCAGAAGATGTCGTAATAACTTGCAGCGGGCAGCAATACAGTAATGTGCAATATGTGGTTATCATTTTGGGTCTTGTGCAACTGTTTGCATCGAAAGGAGGAGATGCGGGCTTTGAGTCTAAGTGCACTTCAAACAAACTGGGCCCACGTGGTCCCTGTTTTAAAAAAAAGGTCATCTATCTATAGAGAGAAAACAAGGAAACAAATCAGGCCACTGTAAAACAATACACAGGTCAGTAGCTTGCTCACCAGCAGAGCAAGAGCCAGCATCTATAGGAAGCAGAACATCCCGTGCCTGTTATCAAGATCATTTTCTTTGGATTATGGAGCAAAGGAACTTCTATTCCATGCAAATGGTTGACAGAGAGAACTGTTCTCCATGTCAGCCATCAGCTGCATGGCCTGTGGCCCTTCAAGAACAGGGACTCAAGAAGAAACTGGGCTGGCTGAAAGTCTGCCACGCTCTGACTGTCATCATGTTTTTTCTCATTCTGGCTGGCCTACTGTCTGGCATATGTTATTTACACAGACTCCAACGAGAAGTTGAGCAAGTGAAGCAGGTACGTTATCAGTTTACGGACTTCTGAAAGAAAACTAAAGCATAGACACGAAAGAAAAAAAAATTAGAACCAATTACACTAAACACTTGTAATATTTGCAGATGATCGATGTGCACCCACAGAACAGTGCTCAGAAGCAAATTGGTAAGTATGAACCTTTCTTTCTGTGAAGGAAATGTCATAGTAAGTGAGCAAATCATGCGATGGATCCCTTTATTTCTCTTTGGGGATTTTTAAGACTGTCCGCGAAACCAATTGTCATGGTCTAAATATGTTATGTTTTAGGAGCTGAGGACATGACCAAACCAAAGCAAGTGGTCAAAATGGCTGCTCATCTAACAGGTCTGTGGATACTCTTGTGTCTTTCATACAGATAAACAAGCAAAAAAAGGAAACCAGTTACTGGGAAACAATAAGGGGGGATATGTATATTGGAGAAAAAGAAATAAAATATGGTAAAATCACAGAATATGATGAAGTAAAGATGTAATAAAAGGCAGAAAAACAACGTAAAGAAGGAGAAAGGAAATGATTTTTAAATGCATGCAGCATTATCTTGAAATTCTGAGCAATTGTTTCAGCTTGTTGACTATAATTGACAAGTGTATATGTCTAAACCAGGTTATTCATCATGTTTGTGGCCATGTTACATAATATATTTATCTCACTTTGAAATGTAGGAAAAGCATCACTTAATCATTCCAATAGATTGATGTGGGAGTCGTCCCTGGGCCATGCCTTTACAGATGGGATTATATACAAGGATGGAGCGCTGATCATTAATGAAACTGGAAAGTACTTTATTTACACAAAAATCTTTTTCCGTGGAACGCAATGTGAGGCTGTCCCACTGTCCCAGTCTGTAATCACGCGTAGTATTAATTACCAGAACGATCTGAACTTGATGGAAAACATCCTGCTAAATTATTGCAGTGGCACTGGACCGTGGACGAAAAATGTCTTTCAGGCTGGAATATTTCATCTGAATCAAGGAGTACAGCTATTTGTCAGTGTGTCCCATCCAAAAATGGTTAGTACTAACGAGTTAATGACTTTCTTTGGACTCTATAAGCTTTAAGCCATACCTGTAACATCCAAAAGACCTCTGGACACACCAACGACCTTTGAACTTCAAGTCATGTGACACAGGGAAGTTCAAATGTTTGATGAACCTTTGGCCATTTGTTTTTCTTGCAAGCTTTTAAGAAATTTCTGAAACAGCATAGTATTTGAAGTTTAAGAAGTCTATGTAAGATTAAAAAAAAAACCTAGCAATTGAAACGTGAACTGCATGCAATTATAATATTTAGTTCCAATTTTCATTCCTTCTGACTTAAGTTGAGGTACAGTTCAATGGATGTGAATAGCCTTCCAGTGTGAGGCTAAATAGTGTGTACTATGGAACTATTTTTCTTCAGAAGTGAGGGGCATCATCTTCGAATCCCTTCACCTGACGTTCATCTCCCACCTCGACTCAATAACCCTTAAAGCTTTTGCCTAACAAAAAATCTATCAATTGCAGTGTTGAAATTGTCGTCTTTATGTGGGAGAGATTACCTTTTGTGCTTTCTGATTTCAGCCCTGAATGACCCGATTCTAAATTTAAGGTTGAGTGCCTCTTGTTCTGGTCAGTCCGACACAGAAGAAACAGCATCTTTCTACCCTGTTGAACTTTCTAATCTTAAAAATTACTGTTATGCCACCACATGCTCTTGGGATACACAACTGACCTCTTAATTTAACCACTTTACCCTTAATATCATCCTGGAGATTCTCCAGTACCTGCAATCCAATGCCAATATATCCTTCCTGAGGTGTGGTTCCCGGAAATGATGATGCATTTAATCAGAACATAATGTCCACTCCTTGTACTCTAACTCACTTTAGACAATTCTGTGATGATTTATAATTACATTCCATATTGGCCCGCCAGCTTTGGATATGTGAGCCTTTAAATGTATCCGTTCTTTCACTGTTCCTGCCTTTTCACAAAGTGCTCCATAGATGATCAAATGGACCGAATAATGTAAAGATGGACACTCACTTTGTCACATGTGGATGAGGAGCACTAACTCCTGTGAAATTTAGGAGTTTACACCATGGTGGGGTTGCCTCAGAATAGTATAGAGTCAATCTCATTATCGCAAGTGCAGTTTTATGATTTCTGTTTAATACTTCTGACAATGCTGGGGAGTGACGTCCATAATGTTGACACAGGGGGTGTAGATACACCCTGATTTAGTGCGGGCTTTAGGGCGGATGGCTCTTATCAGGCCGGGGTAGACACAATAGGCCAATGGCCCCTCTTTCCTACTGCAAATGTCAATAGTATTTCTGTAATTTGATGGTGGGAAATGTCACAAATTCAAGATCAGTTTTGAAATTTTCACAAAAACAGTTGAAGCAGGAATTAATCACTTTATTTATAACATGTCACGCCTTCTTAAAGATTTAATTTGAAATAGGTTTATGAAATCCAACGGCTTTCCCTTCTTTTTCTTCAGTAAAGGATTTTCAAGGCTTTCCAACTTTTCTACTCTGCTGTGAGATGTGGCACCATGGCAATGTCTCTATCCTTGCCCTCAGCAGTTGACATTCACTCAGAGCTTATCCATGTATGCTTCACTCATGAGGTGGCATTGCTCAATGCATCAGTACACTGCACCATTGCATTGTCTGTATTGATATTTAAGGTACCACAAGGTACCACACATCAGATTTTGCCTAAATGCACCCTGTGTGAACCAAGTAATGATGCTTTTCAACACCAACCACCATTCCTCTCAAGGGAATGTCGAGATGGAGTTGGGGGCTGATTTTCCTACTGCTTTTTAAGCGTAGTAAATTTAACCATTTTGCATATGTTGGTTAAGCATTAAAGGAAAGATTTCAATTTTATTTTTACTTTATTCTTCATTTTACTGTTGCAAAAAAAGTTCAGAATCAAGTTCATGTAATGCTTTCAAATCATTTTATAATTGGAAAAAATGCATATATGTTATTTCAAATAAAGCTTTAATGATTACATTTACGTTTACATTTGTGTGTGAAGGCTTGGAAGATACCTATTCAAACTAAGTTAGCAGCAAGTTAGATGCTATATGGATATTAAATATTTAGAAATGAATGGCAGCAACTGTATCTAGTTGGAGTTTGCCCAGCTTGACCTTTTATACATCTGTTTCAAAGCAGATTGCTGGCCCTGGGGGTTACAATGTTCAGATCAAATGGTTATATAATCAAAGGAATCCAAAAATCATCATCTGTTGTACGACATGATGTGAATCTGTATGGAGTACCGGAAAAAGAAATTCGTATGTGTAACGATTAAAGAGGGCAGTTTGACACAAATACATATGTCTGTACACCTCAGCCAATGAAGGAATGCTTTCTGTTAAAGTCGCAGGGAAACCCCAGAGTTGTTTCCAGCTAATATTTACATATTACTGAACAGGAAGGTCTGACCTTAGCAGTGAGGCCATTTACAGCTAAAAAGCCAAAATCCTAGACCAATTGACGGTGTTCTCATTCCCACCCAATTTTCTCCCTGTATAGATTCACTAGAAACCCAGCTCCCCCTGCCTTCTGATGGCAGTTTCTTCCTACAGGCCATTCCTTTAGTTCCTTTGAAATGATGATAGCAGCAGTTCCTCCTCAACACAACAGAGTAACCGTCTTTCAGACCTGAGGCATTGTTAATCCACTGCCAAAAAATGGTTTGAAAGTATTTTGATGGTATTAGAGTTTCATGTTGCTTCCATCTAGGGGAAAGTGCAGTGGGCTCATCAAAGGAATCAACTTGTCCACTGAGGTAATAAATCGAGACCTGCTACCAGCCACCACCCCTCCTCACCTCCTGATCTTTCCCATGGACGTTAACATTCCCTCCACACTTTTATACTCTTACCCTGTAGTTCCTTATCCAGTATCTCCCAACCTGGCCTCTGGCCATATATCCATCAGACCTCCAGTCACCGGTGCCTCATTACCTCTGGGATTTAGCCTCCTACATTCTGGGCTTTCAGCTGAGACCCAGGACAGCTCTGTATCCTCACCACCCACCACTCTTAAATTTGCAACCACTGACCCACCCACTGACCCACCCAGAGCCTGGATGCGAGCTGGTCAGCGAGTAGGCCCAGCATGGACCTGAGTCAGTCAGCATCTCTGCAAGATGGCGGCAGAGTAGTCTCCTCCTCTGCGTCCGCGCTTCCTCTTCTCTTCCTTTTTTCTTCCTTTCTCGTTTTTTTTTCAGGTTTAGTACTTTATAAAGTTTTTCTTCTGCTAACTTACCTTCCAGGGAGAGGCAACAGCGGTATTGGGATAATTGAATTTGGTGGTTGCTAACTGTACAGTGCAAGGCAGCAGTTGGGGGCCTGACCTCGGTGAGTTCCCAAGGCTTGGCCCCTGCAGTGACGATGAGAGCAGCGGAGATCGCTCCAGTGCGGGCAAAACGTGCCAAAGCGAAGGAGATCGAGCCCCTGTAGGAAGTGCAGTTCCAACATGGCTAAGCGCTTCAGCAAGACTTAGTACTAAGAAGAACTATAATATTTAACTTTTAACTTTGTTCCTTATTTCTTTCTACATTGTCCTTAAGTTTTTGTATCTAGGTACATGTACGTAAGATGGCAAAGTGTGTGATGACATTGTAAACTTTTCACTGTACTCCTGTACATTTGTACTTGTGTACACCTGACAATAAGAGTCTAAATCTTAAAATCAGCTCGGACTCCATCTGCCACTGGTTAGCATGCCTACAAGCCAGGCAACCTCCTCTGATTGGAAGCTGGATCTGTCAATCAGGGCTGTGGGTCAAGCCTGATGGAGTCATCTCCCACCTTACTGCATCCCATACCCACTGCATCAGGAAAGTTACAATCTTGCCCTGCCCCCGTACCTTTACATCCCAAATAATATTTCACCGGCCTTCCCCACTTGCTCTATTCTTTATTCATTTATGGGATGAGGAGTGTTGCTGGCTAGGCAGTATTTATTGCCCATCCCTAATTGCCCAGAAGGCAGTTAAGAGTCAACCACATTGCTGTGGATCTGGAGTCACATGCAGGCCAGACTAGGTAAAGATGGCAGTTTCCTTCCCTGAAGGACATTAGTGAACCAGAAGGGATTTTCCCAACAGTCGACAATGGATTCATGGTCATCATTAGCCTCATAATTCCAGATATTTATTGAATTCAAATTCCACCATCTGCCATGGTGGGATTTGAAACCGGGTCGTCAGAACATTATCTGGGTTTCCAGATTAACAGTCCAGCGATAATACCAGTAGGCTATCGCCTCCCCATGCCACCTTCAAAGACTTTTGTAAGTACATGTCCAGCTGCTTTTGTATCCATATTCTCTTTAAAATTCTACCACTTTATATTGCCTCTCCTCACCTTCCCTAGCAAAAACTCTGCCAATTTTAAGGGTATAGTTTCCTCTGCAAATGTGTAATTATACCGTGAATACTCAAGTCAAGGTTATTAATATATACCTGTTATATATTCGGATGAGGGTGCACTTTCAGGATAGCAACCTGTAACTAGTGCAGTGCCACAAGGATACTTGCTGGGAGCACAATGTATATTCATGAGGTGGATGACAGCAATGAATATACTATTGCCAAGTTTGCAGATGGTATGGAAACGAGTAGGAAGGTAAGCAGTGAGGATAACACAGAAAGTCTACAGAGGGATACAGACAGGTTAAGCAAATGGCCCAAAACAAATGGCCCCAAATATTATGTGGAAAATTGTGAGGCCATACACTATAGCAGAAAGAATAGAAAGGCTGAATATTATTTAATTCTAGAAAGTTCACAAAATGCAGTAATGCAGAGGGATTTGGGGTCCTCAAGCATGACTCACAAAAGACATATACCCAAGTTCATTAAGTAATAGAGAATGCAAATGGATTGTTGGCTCTTATTTCGTTGAGAATGGAGTGTAAAAATAGAGAAATCTTGCTAAAGCTGTACAAGGCACCAATGAGACCACCCTTGGTACACAGTTAACAGTCTTGGGTCTCTTAACGAAACAAGGGTATACCAGCTTTGGAGGCAGTTTATCAAAGTTTCACTAGATTAATCCGTGATGTGGATGGAACTTCTTATAAGGAAAGGTTAAGTAGGCTGGGCTTGTAGTCATTGGAGTTTAGAAGAATGAGAAGTGTCCATTTTGAAATATACAAGATTCTTTGGGGCAAAAACAGAAATTGCTAGAAAAGCTCAGCAGATCTGGCAGCGTCGGTGACGAGAGATCAGAATTAACGTTTTGGGTCTGAGTTCTGAGGGAGGGTTACCAGACCCGGAAAGATAACTCTGATTTCTCTTCACAGAAGCTGCCAGACCTGCTGAGCTTTTCCAGTGACTTCTGTTCTTGTTTCTGATTTACAGATTCTGCAGTTCTTTTGGTTCTTATTTCAGATTCTTAGGGGACTTGACAGGGCACGTGTGAAAAGATTGTTTCCCCTTGTGGGAAAGTCTGGATCCAGAAGGCATAATCTCAGTAAGGGCTGACCCATTTAAGGCATAGATGAGGGAGAATGTCTTCTCTCTGAAGCTAATGAATCTGTGGAATTCTTTACAACGGAGGGTCATTACGTATAGTCAAGGCTGAGGTAGACAGATTTTAATCAGTGAAGGCACCAAGTGTTATGGATAAATGGCAGGAAAGTGCGGTTGAGGATTTTCAGATCAGCCATGGTCCCATTGAACGGTGGCATAAATGTGATGGGCTGAATGACTTACTTCCATGTCTTATGGTCTTATGATCTATCTAAGAATTCAATAGGGGCCCCAGAACTGACCCTTGGGGAACACTGCAGCACATTTCCTGATGATCATGAAAATAATTGTTATTGGTTACTGTTTTCTGTTCCTTAGTCAGGCAGCCCCATTCTTTTTTTTAAACAGTGTGGAAACAGGCCCTTCGGCCCAACAAGTCCACACTGACCCATAGAGCATCCCACCCAGACCAGTCCTCATAACCCACCTAATCTACACAGCCCTGAACACTAAGGGAAATTTAGCATGGCCAAGCCACCTAACCGGCACATCTTTGGACTGTGGGAGGAAACCAGAGCACCCAAATTAAACCCATTCAGACCCAGGGAGAACACGACAACTCCACATAGACAGTCACCTGAGGGTAGAATCAAGCCCATGTCCCTGGTGCTGTGAGGCAGCAGCGCTAACCATTGAGGCACCATGCTGCCTCATTCATTTAGTAGAGTTTTATTTTCCTTACAATTCTGCGATACTTTATTAAACAGTTTCACAAGTTGATATACACACCTTCAACCACACATCCCTCATCGGCCTCGTCTGTGGATTCATATTATTTGGAAAATAGGAATAGGAATAACCTAAGTGGATACAGTTCTAGTTGCCACATTATAAAAGGTTAGTGAGGTCTGGGTACAAAATAAGATTTAAAAAAGCTGAGCCCAAATTTGTGAGGTGACACCTAGCAGGAAAGGTTGAATCGACTAAACTTCTTTTCTCTTGAAAGGAAAGGGCTGGGGGCCGACTTAATAGTGATCTTTAAAATTACGAAAGGTTTGGATAGAATGGATAGAGTGTGGTTCAACTTCAGGAAAATGGTAAAATTAAGTGCCATCAATGGGAAATAGTCACCAAGGAACCAAACAGGGAATTCAGAAGAAGCTTTATCTTTTGCCTAGCGAGTGGCAAGAATGTGATACTCACTACAGAAGCGAGTAGCTGAAATGAACAGTATAGGTGCCTTGAAAGGCAATAAGGGGCAAGTTGGATAGGTATAGGAGGGAGAAGGGAATACATAGAGCTGGGTGAAGAAGAATGGGATGAGGCTGGAATGGTGTATTGACATCGGAATGGGTTGGTTGGGTAGACGGCCTGTTTCGGTGAGTACCTTTTGTGTAATTCATCAGAGAAACATGTTAAACATTGAAGGAAGAATGTAAGATTTCAAGTGTCAGAGCTCCTGAGTTACATGAATACTCTTGTAACAGTGAGTTTGTGGGGATTTGCTGTGCATTTCTGTTCTTGATCATAGATCCTTAAGATAGATTTTGATTCAAGGCACATCATGGGCTCTATCACTTATGTTGGGTTTAATATGAATTATTACTCCACACCTCAAGTTACCAGAGATCAATAATCATCTGCAGCGCCAGACTTATAGAGTCGGAGAGTCATACAGCAAAGAAATAGACCCTTTGGCCCAACCAGTCCATGCCGAACATAATCTCAAACTAAACTAGTCCCACCTGCCTGCTCCTGGCCCCTATCCCTCCAAACCTTTCCTATTCATGTACTTATCCAAATGTCTCTTAAATGTTGTAATTGTACCCATATCCCTCATGTCTTTTTTAAATGTCTCTCCTCTCACCTTAAAAATGTGCCCCCTAGTCTTGACCTCCCCCATCCTATCCAGGAAGTATCTTCCGAGAAGGAACGCTGAAGGCATTGTTAAGTGTTGACTTGTTCAATGACCTAAATTCTGCCTCAACGAGGCAAGAATTTGTGCATATTTACAGTAACCTGGGCTCCTCTTGCTTCGCAATGCTGTGATTTCCTCATGGCTTTTGTCATTTTCCGTGATAGCGGAGTGTACTTAACCAGCATGGGGTTATCCTTAGGTGCAATTCTGGACTTCAGAATTTTAAAATTTCAGTTGCATTTGTGATCATCCCGCAATATGATTTGCATTTTCCATTTGAAGAAATTACAATGAACCCCTGGTAAGTTAATTGAGTCAGCAATGATGATAGTTAACCCACAGCATCCTGACAATGCATGCTTCTGAGTATCATAATTTTGACCTACATTGTGGACCCTAATTACTTAACACTCCATTCCCTCTCTACATAAGTCAGTTTTATACAGTTCTATTTCCCTCTATTCACTGGATGATCAAGTTAATCATGTTATTTCTATTCATTCATAGAATGAAGCTATTGCTGTTGAGGGCAAAAGCTATTGCCTCTCCCCATAGCGAGCACAGTAACATAACTGGTTCAAACTCAGTTCTAAAACCTAGCATGGTCATGGTCCAAGAGTACGGCTGGGTTTTCTTGTTGAAGTTGTGAAGCCTGAGCAAGGTGACATAACGCTGCATGCAGGAGGACATTATGATTGAAAAGTGGTAAAATAGTCAGCAAAGATGAGATGGCACCAGGATTTAATGATCTAAAGGCTTCAGGAAAATGGGAAGATGACGAGCAGGTCTATAGTTTTGAACTAGAAAAGGAAAGTGCTGGGAAAACTCAGCGGGTCTGGTAGCAACTGTGGAGAGAGAAACAGGGTTAATGTTTCAAGTGCTGTCGAGACCGGACTGGGTGACTGCTTTGCGGAACAAGTCTGGTCTCTCCAAAGGAATCACTCTGACCTGCCAGTTGCTTGCCATTTGAACAAACCACCTCGTTCCCGTGTGAACAATCCAATCCTTGATCTGTGACAGTATCCCAGTGAAGCTCGGTACAAACTGTAAGAACACCACCTCATTTTCTGCTCAGGCACTTGACCGTCTCCAGGACTCAATTTTGAATAAAACAACTTTCAGAGCATGACCTCTGTCCCCCATTGTTCTTACACATCCAACCTTCCACTGACCATGTTTAGTTTGTATCTTGTTAGCTTTGCTTTCAGCAGAATGGATCCTCTTTCTCCATTTCACACCTTCATTTACACCCATTTTAAATCACAATCTCTCCTTTTCTGCTATTACCATTATCTTTTTCACTGGGCATGCTCACTATCTGTTCCACTTGCTCCTCTTCTCTCTCTGTCAATGGCATTTAAAAAAAAACCACCATTTTCCCAGTTCCTTTCAGTTCCTGCTGAGTTTCTTCAGCATGTTCTGTTCTTATTTCAGATTTCCAGTATCCATTGCAATTTGCTTTTATTATTGTTTTGGGGTGACCATTTAATTCTGAGAGTAAGTGCTGGTTGGTGGTGGTAGTATATTTTAGAGACACGTGATTCTGTTCTCTGTTTCTCTTCATATGTGGGTCTGTCAGGGCTAATAAGGTAAAGCTGTAGCTTTTATCAACTCAAAGGACAGTAAAGTACAGTGGAAACACCGCTAGCTACAAATGCTCCTCTAAGTGGCATATCATCCGGAATTGGAATGATAGCGTATTTCCTTCACCATTACAGGAACAAAATCTTGAAACTCCTTCCAAGATCAGTACAGGTTCAAACAGGGGGCTTACCACCAGCTTCACAAAGTGGTGAGCAATGTAATGCCAACAATCCCCAAATGCCATAAGGAAAAGAAAATCTGATTTGATCAATATTTATCCCACAATCAACGACAGTGAAAGAGATGATCAGATTATTTATGTAAATGCAGTTTGCAGGAATTTGTACTGTGCAAGTTAGCACTAGTGTTATCTACAACAAGGACTACAATTCAGAAGCTAATGTTGTGGAGCTAGGATTACACCAGGGCAGATTGTGAAATTGAACTCAAGTAATAAATCTTGATTCAAAAGCTGATCTCATTGCGATGATGAAACAATTGTAAAATTCGAACGTCCTATAGGGATGGAAAATTTGCTGCCCTTACCAGGTCTGGCCTACATGTCCAGGTCCACATCAATGTGGTTGACTCTTAAATGTCCTTTAAAGTGGCAGAAGTAGCTACTCAGTTGTCTCTAACTGCTTCAGAGTCTTACAAACTGAATAATTGGATGGATCAATCAACATTGCTCAAAACGACAAAAATGGGAACTGCAAACACAGCCCTGTTGACCCTGTAAAACCCTTCTTACTAACAGCTGGGGACTTGCGCCAATGTTGAGAAAGTTGTCCCACAGACTGGTCAAACAAAACAGCCGAAATAGTCATACTCATCACATCATCCCTTAAAGACAATGACCAAGACTCGAATGTCTCATCCTCACTCCTGGTTATGTCCTGTCCCACTGGCAGGACAGACCCAACAGGAGTGGCAACATGATGTATACAGCTCGGAGTCTTCAAGTTTCATGACACCAGGTCAAACATAATCAAGGACGTATGTTGCTGATTGCCATGTACGGCTCATCCCCCAGCTGATAAATCAGTGCTCCTTCAAGTTGAACAGCAATTGGAGAAAGCAGTGAGGATGATAAGGGCGCAGAATGTACTCTAGGCCTTGGACTTCAATATCTATCTCTAAAGGTGGCCTGGCAGTGTTTGGGCTGTTTGAGTTGCTGTTAGACTGGGCCTGTGGTGAGGGAAGAAACAACGGGAAAAATTTCTAATACCTCAGCTTCACCCATTTGCCTGCTGCAGATACATTTGCCCCTGACAGCCTTGGCAGGAGTGACCACTGTACAGTCTCTATATCCTCACATTGAGGACACCGGTCATTGCATTGTGTGGCACGATCACCATGCTGAATGGGATAGACTTCAAACAGATCTAATAACTCAGTCAGAGATAGTAGGAACTGCCGATGCTGGAGTCTGAGGTGACAAGGTGTGGAGCTGGATGAACACAGCAGGCCAGGCATCATCAGAGGAGCAGGAAAGCTGACATTTCGGGTTTGGACCCTTCTTCAGAAAATGATTTTCTGAAAAAGGCTCCAGACCTGAAACGTCAGCTTTCCTGCTCCTCTGGTGCTACTTGGTCTGCTGTGTTCATCCAGCTCCATACCTTGTCGTCTCTTACAACTCAGTGTTGGGCATCCATGAAGTGTTATGGGCTGTCGGCAGCAGAAATGTACTCGAACACAACAAACAACCTCATTCTTCAGCATTCACCCACTCAGCCATTACCATCAAGCCAGGGGATCAACCCTGACCCAATGGAGATTGCAGGAGAGCATGCCAGGAGTAGTACTAGGCATTCCTAAACATGAGGTGTCAACCTGGTGAAGCCACAACACAGGACCACTTGCGTGCCAAAGAGCATGAGCAACAATTGACAGATAGAGCTAAGTGATCCCACAACCAACGGATTGGATCTAAGCCCTGCACTCAGTTGTGAACGGTGGTGGACAATTAAACAACTCACTGCAGGAGGAGGCTCCAAAAATCTCCCCATCCTTGTTAACAGGGGGTGGGAGCGGGAGGGGATGGATTAGTTTAATACATCAGCGCAAAAGATAAGCTTGAAGTGGCTAGAAGTGCTGAGTGGATGATCCATTTCAGCCTCTTACAGAGTAGCCCAGCACCATAAATGCCATTTACCTGGCATTGTGGAAAATTGTCCAGAATGTCCTGCACACAAAAAGCAGTGTAAATCCAATCTGGTTAATTACGACTACATCATTCTACCTTCAGTTATCAGCAAAGTGGTGGAGGGGTTCATCAGCAGTGTTATCAAGTGGCAGTAACTTAACAAAAACCAGCTCGCTGGGTCTGCATTCTACCAGGGCCACTCAGCTCCTGACCTCCTCCCAGCTTTGGTCCAAGGACTGAATTCTGGAGGTGCGGTGAGAGTGACAGCCTTTGACATCAAGAGCTGAATTCGATTGAGTTTGACATTGGGGATCCCTTGCAAAACTGGCGTCACTGAAGTAATATCTACCACAAAGGAAGATCGTTGTGGTTGGCTGTGAGGCATTTTATGATATCCTGATGCCCTGAAAGGCATTAGGTAGATGCAAGTTCTTTCTTTATTTTTTAAACTATGGGGTGTTGATTATGTAGACTTACTTTCTTTTAATCAGAAGATTGTCCCTTAATATTGGGTCGGCCAATTCATGGGAGAATAACTCGCCACCTAATTTCCTTCACAATGGGACAGTGAACATTGTGTACCATCCAACCTCTGAAAGTGAAACACTCAGTCCTGTCTGGGAAATAATCTTCAAACTACCTTCCAACACCAGATAGGACAAGGAATTTAAAACTAACTACTCAAAAAGAAGTGTTTCATGGTGAGATTTGCAAATCCCCCACTGATTCCCCTCACAAGTCCTCACAATAATGCTGTTGTGAACTGTGTGGTTGGAGCTGCAGGGAACATGCTGGATTCATATATCTGAGGCGTTGCTTTATGCGTATCAATATGATTTGCGATGCTGTACTGATGCGTCAAAAACCACAGCTAGCTTAAGGCAAAGACTGCAAAAACAGCGAAGGCACAAACCACAAGTCTTCATTACAACTGTGAACAGCGTTTCTAAAGTGCCTTTTTTCTTAAGTAACTCGTGGAAATGTTTGGTCAACTGTTGTCACACTTCAATCATAAGTAAGTGTGTGCGTGGGCCAATACGCAGAACAGATTCTCACTATAAAAACCAGCTTTGGGCGGTTGGATGAACAGAACATCAAAGCCTGACCTGCAATACGTGTACCAGTGGATTACTCTGCTCCTGGACAGGCTACTGAAGGACAGGTTCATCATATACCATTGGAAACGCAGGCTTGTCTTTTGGGGAACTGAACCATGCAACAGAACTACCTATACCCACAAGTATATATGGTGGATGGCAATCCGAACCTCAGTCCTTATGTGCCTGCACCAACCTGGGCACTGCCCACAATGAAGAAAAAGAGAAAGCTGGACTGGAAGTCGGTGGGCATCATATTGCTGCTGAACCTGGTCCTTTTAATCCTGGCGGGGTTGGCTCTAGGCACAGTCTACGTCCTCGAGCTGAGGAAGGAGATCCACGAAATAAGACAGGTACATCCCTATGGAAAATAACGGGAAGAGGGAGGTTGGAGAAGTAGGCAATTGAGATCAGGGTCTGGAATGTGATCTTTGTTTCCCTTTTTGTCAGGGTAATGGAGAGCAAGCTCCAATTGCGGAGAAGATTGTGGGTGAGTATCAGATTATTCAATGCAAATATTCAACATTTCAACAATTTAGCATGTACATTTTTGTTGCCTCTTTTGGGACCCCCAATATACACCAGGGACAGAGAAGTACTTCAAAGTTCCAAAGAGAATGATAATGCAGAGTGAGCATCAAACAGAATGGAAAGTTATCGTGCAAGAACAGTAAACATGGTCAGCCACAGACTGACTTTGATGTATTTCTGAATAGATACAAGTGGGAAAAATACTTCTTGTAGTCTGCTGAGATTCCTCGTTGGTGTACCTTTGAATTCAACTCCTTGATTCAATCAGCCTAGCCAACTTGCATAAGTTAGCCAAAATGAAGCTTGTATTTTTTGAAATTCTGAAGCTCTGACTCTGTTTTCAGTGCATTTACCACTTGTGTCTTTTAATAGGAGTCCAGAATATCTCAAAGCCACCCAAGGATTTAAGAATAGCTGCACACCTCACAGGTCAGTAACTATTTATGTCTATGCAGAAAGAATAGAATGGACAGGATAAGGGACAAACAGTGGAATAAAACCTAACGACAGAGATGCAAAGTGATGTCAGAATGGGCAGTGAATCAAGTTGGGAAGGTAAGCAAGTGAAGATATAGGGATGAAAGCATCAAGGAAAGGAAACCAGAGCATATTTGACCTAAATGCACCTGTGGGAATAAGGTGGAAAATGTAGATAACCAGTTTTAAAGTTAATTTTGTTTTGAATGATTTGAATTAGCCTCAGTTTAAGCTGCAGGTCCAAGTGTTCTGTGCATTTGATTAGACAGCAAACAAATAGTCTTCTTGCCATTGAATTCGGGCAGGATGGGGCATCAAAGCAGTTTCCTGCTCTCAGGAATCGTCTGATGAAAAAACGTTATAGAATTGTTCTCACTTGGAAAGGAGAGGCTTCAGGCGATCAAACGGAATTTTACAAAATCATAAAGGAGGCTTAACAAAATGTAACCAAACTCATTCCGCTGATGAAAGTGCCAGCCACTAGGAGGCAGTGTCGCTTAAGAATTCAAAAATTATATTTTCGCCAAAGTGGGAAGGGACTAAATTGTAAAGGAAACTCATTAATAGAACAGACAGCTAGAAGAGAAAACTAAGCATGTTACTGTATAGTGTGTAAAGCAATTGTGCGACAACAATGTCAATGAAATTGTCTTAGTGTGAACAAACTTTGCATTAACTTTGTAGAAATTTTCTGTTCCTAATCATCCCACATCCAAAACTCGAAATCAGAAACCTTTCTGCGTATGAAAATTCAAACATTGTTGCAGTATTGGAGCCTTGCCACTAGCTGTCACCAAAACTGCTAATAACTGTTGTACAGTATGCTTTGACTATAAGTGCATATCAGCTCTCTCACTCTTCTCAACCTTAAATCTGGCATCAGACTGATGAAAATTGTAAATTTAAGTGTGACTTGTTTCGCATTGGTTTACATTTTAAGGATACATTTTCTTTAGATTGTGAAAACAGAAACAGAATTTATGTGCTTACTGACAGATATAATGATTACTCCTTCCTACTCATTGTAAAAGGGATGGGATAAATGTTGTTAGCAGTCACAATGTTCGTTTTAATTTCCAGGCCTGTGATTTAGCGGAATTGAATATTTTGATGTATTTTTGTACTTACCCAAATACAGGTTACTAATGCCAGGGGAAAAAATTGTGTGTTGACCAAAATATAATACCCTCGATTCCTGTAACATTTAAAATTGTAGCATACTTAAAATTCCATTCAACGGAACATAACAGGGGTACTACAGTACAAACTTAGTTCTTACCAGATAGGTGCCAGTCTCTGCTATCCTGGTGACCCATGTAATATAAATCCTGTATATAGCAGACAATAAAATGTGTGCTCAGTCTATATGATTTGTTTTTTCACCCTTATTTGCAATGACTTTATTGCAGGAGATTCATTCACTGCAGGTTCCAATCCACTTATATGGGATGATAGGAGAGGTCATGCCTTCACCAGGGGCGTAGTATACAAAGACAGAGGCCTAGTTGTCAATGAAACTGGGATTTTCTTTGTTTATTCCAAGATCTACTTCCGATCACATACGTGTGAAGCCAAGAAGAATTTAGAGCACATTGTATTCAAACGAACGGACCGTTATCATAAAGACATGATTCTAATGGAAACCAAAAAAACAAACTATTGTTCTGAGAAGGAAAGGGAATGGGCTACAAACAGCTACCAAGCAGGAATAATACGCCTCTCTAAAGGTGAATCCATTTACGTCAATGTTTCAGATTCCAGATTAGTTAACTTTGACGAAACAAAAACTTTTTTTGGATTGTATAAACTTTAGTTCATGTTGCTAATTTATATCTTCCTGGAGAGCTGAAAGAACTCTATTCAAAAAAAAAAGAAAATCAAAAATGCATTTAACTCACTCGTGTCCCAACCACCACCAATTAAAATCTTTAGGCTTTGATTTTCTTTCCAAGTCCTAGAGTATCATTTCCCAACAGCTTTGAAGCAGCAATGCACCTGGTTTCTTTCTCCAGAGGACGAAACTCTTCCCCACCTTGGCATCGCCCCAGTGGCCCAGCCTGAGAAAGATTAATTGCCGCGCAGGGCAAAAGCAAGAAGAGGGGATACAGAGTGAAAAAGAGGTGGCATTTGTATAGTAGGCTGATGCACTGATACACTGCACAGCCACACCACTTCTAGCCAATTATTGCCTGCGCACACATCAACTTCAGTGAACAGATTGTAGGTAAGGAGCAAATAAGAACGGCCTGGATATGTTATAAATGACATCCTTGCACACTATTCGAAAATATGATGAACATATGTATGTAACAACTGAAACTGTGCAAACACCAGGAAGGACCAGTTGATGACTCATTGGAAAATAGAATTCTAACAGCGATGGTTGTGATTCGTGATAAACTTCTAGGACTTACTAATGATTAAATCATGTCCAAAACCTGCTTAAATTAGGTTTGAGTGCAAACCGAAATGTCTGTTTTATACAGTGCAAATTTATCCCAGCGAAATGTAGAAAGGCTTTGCCTGAGAAATGTACCATTGTGCATGGATTTTATAATGTAGTCTTCTTGCATTACGGATTTGTGATTGTTCTATGTGAAAAAGTATCTGTGGCAGAAGCGTGTGTCCTAATGGACAGACTCTTTGATCATTTGTCACTTTAAAATACCGCACACTATGGTAGTCAATTTAGGATAACAAATATTCGTGCAATAATAATTTCACAATGACAAGTGTAGAATGTAAATTTTAGATTTGTTTATTTTTGTAAAAGGCAAATTATTTATAAATAAAACTCAATTTTAGAAATAAACATAGAAGCTAGTGAATCTTTGTGGTTAGTTAGTGACATGCATTTCATTTCTTTTCCTTTTAAATAAGGATGCAAAATCTTATTTATTTCCTTCCAATCTTAATGCCAATTTGTACAAGTGTCTGCCTGAACTATTTATTTCCTGCAGCCCAAATCAGAGTTCTCTATGACAATCTTTGGGTTGTGATAGGAGGTCAGAGATACGATAACGTCCATTCAGTTTGCCCTGTCCCCTTCCCTTCTATCCCAATGGAAAAGGCCTTAGCTTCCTCACAATGATTTTGCAAAGATCAGGAATGACTCCTTAGTGGTGGAATTGCAGCCAGTGGCTCAGAATGTTGGAAGCCAATCTAGCAACGCCATGGTGCAGACCGAAGATGACACTGTCGCTGCACTGCACACAGAGATGATGTTGTCGTCGGCCTCCCATCCAGCACCCCTTGCAGGCCGCAACCAAATAATAAGGAACAGCTTGCAAAACCGTCTAGCGTGGAATAAGCGGAGGGTGTCTGCCAGGGTTTCACTTTGGCAGGGTGGTCAGTGTGAGGGCACAGGTGCAATCCTCCAGTCTGTCCATCAAAATGACACATTTCACTGTTATTTTCAGCATTGTCAGTTGTGGCCTAGTTGGCAGCAATCTTGCATCTGAAGAAAGGCTGTGAGTTACAGTCCAAGCCCCATTACGCTACTGAAGGAATGCTGCACTGCCAGAGATGCCATCTTTCAGACAAGACTTTAAACTGATGCCCTGTATGCCCTCTCGGGGAGATGTGAAAGACCCCATAACGCTGTTGCATTGTGGAAAAGAGCAGCTGGGTTATCCCTTGCCAAGTCGTGTTTCTCAATCAACATCACATTTGCTGCTGTCAATATGATGTTGGTGGAAACTGGCTGTGCACAAATTTGCTGGGTTTCCTATGTCCAACAATGTCTACACTTCAAAAAAGCCTCATGGGCTTTAGAGCATTTTGAGAGAAGCAAGGGTTATGGCAGCTGCTATATACATATGCAGCTGTGCAGGTGTTGTGGTGCAGTCGGTACAGCTTTTCTTCTGAGCTAGAAGCTCCAGGGTTTGAACCCATCTTCATATTTGGCTCTGGCAGGTAAGTTTGAATATCAACCTGCAAATAGCACTCATTACAGGTGGTATGAAGGGAAGAACTTCCGGGTCAGCTGGAACCAGGTAAGAGCTGGAGTGAAAGTGTCCCACCCATGTTACAAGAATCCACATGGGCTGCACTCCATGATACACATCCTCCTCACTTCGAATAACTACATGTCAGCTAAGTGCAAGTCTTTATGTTGCATGCAGGGAAACCCTTCTCTAATTGTCTGAGCTGCTGAAAGTGTCGAAGTACCTTCAGCATCTAGACTGGATTAAACATTGAAAAGAAATAAAGCAGCTTCCAAATACATATGGGAATAAAAGACATACAGTTGTGTTCTAACTATACCTCAGTGTTCATATCTGCACCCCTCTTCTGTTATATTTCATCAATTTCAAATCAGCTTTCAATCTCGCATTATTAAACCACTCAAGGGGCCAGTATTCAAACCCTACACAAAATATTATTTCCCATTCCAACAATGCCACGAGATCCTCAGGAATAATGGATGGTGCACATGGTCACATAGAATCATCGAGTGATCCAGCATGGAAACAGACCCTATGGCCCAACTAGTCCATGCCAACCATAATCCAAAACTAAACTAGTCCCACCTGCCTGCGCTTGGCCCGTATCCCTCCAAACATTTCTTATTCATGTACTTATCTAATTCTCATTTAAATGTTGTAACTGTGTCTGCATTCACCACTTCCTCTGGAAGGTCATTCCTCACACGGACCACCCTGGGTGGAAAGAAATTGCCCCTTTCTCTTCCCACCTTAAAAATATGCCCCCTTGTGTGAAATCCTGCACCTGGGGAAAAAAACACCTCCCGTCCACTTTATCTATGCCCCTCATGACTTTATAAACCTCTATAAGGTCATCCCTCAATGTCCTGTGCTCCAGTGAGAAAAGGTCCTGGCCTACCCAGCCTCTCCTTATAACTCAAACTCTCCACTCCTGGCAACATCCTGGTAAATCTCTTCTGAACCCTTTCCTTCCTATAATGGATTCACAGTGAGTTTGGTTCACAAGGTGCACTTTATCCAGGACTAATGGAGTGTCAATGTTTCACCCAGGAAAATGACCACGTCAGCGTTGCCCACTCTGGTTGTAAGATTTCCTGAAGATTTCAACATGAGACCTCCCACTTCTCGCATTGTCAAAAAAGCCTTAATTCTTCGCTTTCAATATTTTTGCAATGAAGTATAAACCTTTCAAAGGAAATGGAGAAAATAAGTCATTGCATCAATGTCTAGGAGATGGGTATTTCATTTGTGAAGACTTTGGGGCAGACCTGAAGCATTCAAAGCCCCAGCACACAATGGATTATCAGGATTTGTCATTGCCGAGGCAGGATTCGTGAATTAAAAAGATCGATTTTGAAGTTTCTTTTGTGCTTTAATGATCCCAAAGAGAGTGTGTGTGAGAGAGAGGGAGAGCATGAGAGAGAAGGAGAGTGAGTGAGAGAGAGTCTTTGAGTTCCAGACCCATACCCCTCACCCTATCCTTTTAATCCTGCATTTACCATGGCTAATCCACCCAGCCTGCACATCCCTAGACACTATGGGCATTTTACCATGGTCAATCCACCTAACCGGCACATCCTTGGACTGTAGAAGAAACCCACGCAGACACTGGGAGAACGTGCAAACTCCACACAGACAGTTGCTTGAGGCTGGAATCAAACCCGAGTCCCTGGCGCTGTGAGGCAGCAGTGCTAGCCGCTAATACTTATTATCTTTTCCCTTGTGGCAATGTTTGATCTAATTCATTACAAAGGGGTGAGGCAGGGCATTTAGATGCAGTGAATGTTCCCAGATGAGGTGAGAAGCAGCAGATCACGAGATCAGCAAGTTCAAGGGGCAAAAATTCTCAAGATTCTTGGGTCATATCAGTGCATCCCTTGGACTTACATTTGGACTTACTCAAGAGCACTTTTGTTTCCTGCCTTCACTTCATTAAGACAGCTGCATTACAACCAGGCAATGAGGGGTGAATCAATTCCCCTCTCTTTGAAACTCCTTGATCAGAGGCAACAATGAATTCAATTCCCTTTAGGCACACAGCTATCACATTTCAATTAAAATGTAGCCACCAGATCAGAATTAAGGGATCAGCCCCAAGGTTTCTTTGAGTGAATGAGATAGGGATCTCATTACCTATTAATGCCGAGAAAAAAAGAAATAAAACACGACATCATACTCAAACATGGCAGTAAAGTGTTTGAAAAAAGAGGGAGGCCCCAGTATAATAGAAACATAGAAATAGGCAGCTGTAAAAAGTTCTTAGAATCCTCAAGTTGCTATAGTTGAGCGTGAAGTTGGCTGTTTAGTTGAAGTCTTCTATCCCCAGCAGGACTGAATTTTGTAGAATTCTTGAGTTCTCAGTGAATGGATGTGGGCGTCTCTGGCTTGATCAGCATTTATTGTCTATCCCTAATTGCCAGTTAAAAGTCAATGGCATTGATGTGGGTTTGGAGTCACATGTAGGCTAAACCAGGTAGGGATGGTAATTTCATTTCCTAAAGGATATTAGTGATCCAGATGGGTTTTTCGAACAATTGGCAATGGATTCATGGCCATTATTAGACTCTTGATTCCAGATATATATGGAATTGAATATGGAGATCTGCCACAGGGGGATTTGAACCCGAGTCCCCAGAACATTACTCTGTGAGAGAGAGAGAGAGAGAGAGAGAGAGTGCGTGTGATAGTGAGACAGAGAGAGAGAAAGAGAGTGTGTGAGAGAGAGAGACGGAGAGCATGAGAGAGAAGGAGAGTGAGTGAGAGAGAGTCTTTGAGTTCCAAGGGAGTAGAGAGAAAGGAAATAAAGAGTATGAGAAGAGATTGGCAGCTAATAGTAAAGGTAACCCAAAAGAGTTCTACAGGTGTATAATTGTAGTGAGAGGAGGACTAGGTTGGTTCAGGATCTGAAAAGGGGATATACACAAAGAGGGAATAGCTGACATACTAAACGAATACTTTGCATCTCCTTAGACTAGGAAGATGATGCTGCTAAAGCCATTGTGAATAAGGACCTAGCCGAGACACTGAATGGAATAAAAATTGATTAGGTTATTAGAATAACTGGCAGTATACAAGATAAAGTCGCCCACATGATTGGAATCCCCATCACCACCAATGCTCAATAGTAATGGTGTGCACCAGACAAGCTGCAATGCAGCAATACTCTAAGCCTCCTCTAACAGCATCTTTCAGAGCCACACTGTTGCCATCTAGAAGGACAAGGACAGAAGATACATAGGAAACGCCATCACTTGCAAGTTCCCCTCCAAGAGATACATCATTCTAACCTTGAACTATGTCGCCATTCCTTCAGCATCATTGGGACATTGATGGGATGAGGGTGTCACTGGATAGACCAGCATTCATTGCCCATCCCTAACTGCCCACAGGGCACTTAAGAGTCAACCACATTGCTGTGGTTCTGGAGTCACATGTAGACATGTTTTCCTCTCTAAAGGGCATTAGAGAACCAGATGAGCTTTCTCTGACGATCAACAATGGATTTTTATAAGTCTGGCAGCATCTGTGAAGAAAAATCAGAGTTAATGTTTTGGGTCTGGTGACCCTTTGCCAGTTCTGAGGAAGGGTCACTGGGCCTGAAACATTAACTCTAATTTTTCTTTTCAGATGCTGCCAGACCTGTGGAACTTTTCCAGCAACTCCAGTTTCTGTTCCAGATTTACAGCGTCCACAGTTCTTTCAGGTTTTAATGGATTATTAAACACTTAATTCCAGATTTTTATTGAAAGTTAAAAAATGCACCAATCTGTCATGGCAGGATTTGACCCCAGATCTGCAGAACATTACTTAGGTATCTGGATTAACATAGGATAAAGCCACTAGACCATCACTTCCCCATTTAGCCAGCACATGGACTGCAGACTAGTGGCTGTCCAGCACATCCACGAATGAACAATCAACACTGGCCTTACCAGCAAAGTTCACATTCCATGAACCAATTAAGAGAAAATGATTGCAACTTAACCGAGGAACCTAGTAAAGTTCCACAATTGTTACGTTGGATTGACAGCAATTCTGCAATGTTCTTTGAAAGAAAAATAACCATTCTTTCCCTCTCAACAGTGGGTGTGCTGGGAGTTTATGTGTTTGAATGGTAGATGAACAGATAGCAGGGTCATCCTTTACAGTTGTTCCAATACCCCACCAGCACCGACTTTCCAAATCTCATTTAAAAACACAAATAGGTCCTTGAAAATGCATTCAGCATTGAACCAATTTAACCTCCCGGTGACGATCACATGCAAAATATATACATCATGCAAGATTAATGGGTAGAAAGTTCTAAGATTTGTCCAGAATATGAGTGCCACACTTATTTAGGCTGAGACTGGGAAATGTGGTGCCATCTCTTAAAGTTTTCTTACAGCTGTTACAATATTGACGCCATTCATTATTATATTAGCAAAGAGAAGCCTTAGAGGGGTCCTAATAGAGATCTTCAACATTATGAGATGATTTGATGCAGCAGACATTCATAAGATGGGGATTCCATTTGAGAAGGATTCATAAATATTAGACAATCACCAATAAATTCAATAAAAAATTTAGGAGAAATGTCCTCATCGAGAGAGTGATGAGAATTTGGATCTTGCTATCCCATTAAGTCATAGATGTGAGTAACACCGATGACTTGAAGGAAAATTAGTTCAGGACATGAGGGAGAAGGGAAGAGAAGGTGATGATGATGTGTTTGATGAAAAAGGGGGGAGGAGGCTCATGTGGAGTGGAAAGACCAGCAGTGACCAGTTTGACCAAATGGATGGTGTCTGTGCTATAAATTACAAGGGGCAATATTAAAGTTATGATTGATTTATTTGAACTAAACACTACTCTCTGCTTCTACTTCCTCCACGACCTCCTTCTTTTTATTGTTTTCTTTGTTTGCTCCTCCTCAAAAAACAAATGGTGTTGAGCTTTTTGAGTATTGTTGGAGTTGGCCCATCTAGGAAATTAAAGCGTATTTAAACTGCTGGCTTGAGCCTTGTAGACGGTGGACAAGCTTTGAGGAGTCAGGAGGTAAATTACTCGCTGCAGGATTCCTGGCCTTTGTCTGCCTTAGAGCCCCCACTGGTTTTTGTAGCTATCCTTGTTGCTAGGCGTCATTTGGAGCCATGTTTTTGCAAGTGATGGAGTATCTGAACTGTTAGTAATTCCAGTATCCTGACAGTGCCACATACCACTTCACCCTGCTCTTAGCTCCTGAAGGAAAGAGAATGATTTCTTTCCCATTTTTTGTTAATGACGTTTAACATCTCTAGGAAGCTGCAATGAACTCTGCGATGCAAGCTATTTGTGATGTGTCTTTGTACACCTGGAAGGATCTAGGAGAGTAAAGCATGGGAGTGATGGTGATCTTCATGACCATTTGGAGAGCTGTCCTCTCTGTCTCTCTCTCCTCTGAGGCTTCCACCTGCTAACACAGTTCTGCGACCACTTCTTTTGAGAATCTGGGAATTCTCCGCCCTTGCTCCTGGATCACATGAAATGTAGGACTAATGCTCTCAGGATGCCTATGCTGGATGGAACCATCATGGAAAGCCCTCTTTCTGGGGACTCCTTCCCCTTTTGAGCCCCTCTGTTGTAGCTGCTGGTCTGTTGCAGATCAAGGCACACAATACAACTCTCTGTTCCTGAGGGGGAGTACAACTGCCAAACAAATTCCTTTAACACCATAAGGACGTAAGACACGGTGACAGAATTAGGCCATTCAGCCCCCTCAGCATGTTCAATCATTCATTGAGATCATGGCTGATCTCCTACTTCTAATCAGTTTCCTCCACTATAGCCATATCTCTCAATGGTCTTAATACAAAGAGGTCTATGAACATGCTCAATGACTGAGGATCCGCAAGCCTTGAGGCAGAGAATTTCTAAAATTCACCACCCTGTGAGTGAAGAATTTCCTCCTCATGTCAGTCCTAAGCATTTTAGTCCGAGACTGTGTCCCTGGTTTTAGACACCAACCAGGGGAAGCATCCTTCCTGCATCTACCCTGTTATAATTTTGAATGAGATCGCCTCCTATTCTTCTAAACTCCAAAGAATGTAACCCCAGTTAATTTAATCTTTTCACAATGGACAATTCCTCCATTCAAGGAAATGGGTTAGTGAATCTTGTTGCCCTGCTGTCTGTGGCAGATATATCTTTCCTTAGGTAAGGAGTCCAAAGTTACTCACAATACACAAGTGCGATCTCACCAAGTCTCTATGTAATTGCAATAATACAGCTTTGCTTCCATTCTCAAATCCTACTGTATTAGATAAGGCCAGCAATGATCGAACGGGTGGTGGAGCAAACTCGATGGGTCGAGTGGCCTACTTTTGCTCCTATGCCTTATGGTTTTAAAGACCAAAAAAAACCCCAGTCGTCTTCTTAATTGCTTGCTGCACCTTTGTGTTAAATTTTGATTAAGTTTTAAGTGCATTCCACTCTGCTTCTGGCTACTCTGCGTCAGCACACGCCAAGTGATTAAAAAAGCCCCTCACCTACAGTTCATTGAGTTGCCCTTTAATTATTTCCGAGCCTGCTTCACTTTCCTGCACTGGTTTTGCTTTCTTGAGGGATTAGCCATACACAGTTACACCAGTGGCCCTGGTTTGCTGGGCTGTGTAGTTGCAGGGTGGGGGTTTCACTGACAGCCCAGTGCGAGCACACAGTATGCAGTGACCTCCATCCTCCTTCAGGGGGAATACATGCCATGCCGGTGGTGTGGGAAGTAGTGAGTGGCTTGGCCCACACTTGCTAGGCAGTCCCAGCCTCTCCAGAAATGGATGTGGTTCAAACTGGCTGTCTGGGGTTCCAATTTTGCATGCCAGCTCAGATTTGCCACATCCGTGGTGCCTTCCTGGCACACCTCAGATTTTGTCTGCTCTAGTAACAGGCAAGATATTAAGGCAATTCCAGTACCTGCCCTGAGTGAGATAAGGATCTACAATAAAAGTCCGTAGGTTTTTCTTTTGCACAGACCCCAGTACGCCCATTTGTGTTATTGTAAACCATATCAAGTGTGGACAAATTCACAGAACTGTTTGACATAAATAGCTATCCGATCACCCAGTTTACTTGTAAAGTATCCAATGCGAATGACGTTTTAAATAGAGGTCATGCTATTGCAATTCTGGGTCATTCATATCTTCATCAATGATTGGGTCATGCAAATGAAGCTCGGTAAACAATTTAAAAAAAATTCCTTCTTTTGCTTTTATTAACAATTTAATTTTGCACAGTATGTGAACTTGCGAGCTGAGTTCAAGAAAACCACCAGGTCTGATATAGTCAGGACGATTATACTTATGATCGATCTGTGGCCTATACTCCTACAGAGATGTGACTAATTCTTAACCAGAAGCAATTCATTTTATTTCAAAATCCCCAAATTATCCTCTGAGCTTACAAAAAAGATGGACTTAAAACGCCAAGTTAGCCACTGCACTATGCCCATGTTACTTATTAGAGAATTGGCATGCCTTGACTTTTGCCCAACCGTCTCCCCCCAAGTCAGTGTCCACCCTGTGACTGAGGTTGTTGGCTAATTTCAGTCCCCTGCCACCCCCAAAGTGAGTCTTCCAGAGGAAGTGAGTTAGTGTGGACGAGAAAGAGTGCTTCTCCCCTCGTGAGAAAATGATCAATTATCCACTTGGCAAAGACCTACTGAACAGCAGCCTCTGCACTGTAAAGTAACACATTAAAAATAAATTATTTTACATCGATTCTTAGAAAAAAGGAACAAGAGCAGGCCATTTGCCCCTTTGAGCTTGCTCCGCCATTCAATATGATCATGACTGATCATTGAGCTCAATACTCTAGCCCCACACCCCTCCCAAATCCCTTGATCCCTTTAGCCAGAAGAGATGTATTTACTTCCTTTTTGAAATCATTATGATATTTTGGCCACTCTCTGCAGTAGTGAATTCCACGGGCTCATCACTCTCTGGATGAAGAAAATTCTCCCCATCTCAGTTCTAAAAGGTTTATCCTTTACCATTGAACTATGCCCCCGGTTCTGGACTCACCCCCAATCATTGGGAACACCCTTCCTGCATCTAACCTGTCTAGTCTTGTTAGAATTTTATAGGTTTCTATGAGATCCCCTCCATCATCCTCCTAAACTCCAGTGAATGCAATCCTGACTGACTCAATCTCTCCTCATACGTTAGCCTTGTCTCCTCAGGAATCAATCTGGTAAGCCTTCACTGTATTCTCTCCATCACAACCTTCTCAATATTAAGGAGACCAAAACTGTACACAATATTGCAGGTCTAGTCTCACCAATGTCACTCTTGACACATTTCCGTGTCAGATAAAGGCAAGCATCTGTCAAAATATGTGTTTGTGCAGCGTCAGTAATAGCTGGCTTCAATCTTACCACTAATAACTGTCAAACCAATAAATATCACCGGGCACTTTAAAAAAAGAGTAATATCTGCGTCAAATCTTTCAGCAATTGGTATTTGGCCAATAAGTAACCTCAAAAGTACAATGAAAGGGAGGAGTGGTTCGGTGGGGAAGGGAGAGGCAGCGGGAGAACTGCAAAGGCAAAACAGAGAATGAAAGCTAGAGGATGGAAATTGGGGATTGGGAGAAAGAAGGCAGAGAGGAAGAGGCCAGGAAAAAAGGGAAAAATTGAGAGATGTGCTTGGGAGGAACATTGTTAAACAGGCAGTGACTCATGGGTAATGATAGGGTTTGGAAAGGCAGGATTGGGAGAAGAAAGGAGAAATGCACAGCCACAGTTTAATGGGAAGCTTAATTGGGAGCAAAGTGTGTGGGATGGGGAGGAGGTGGGGTCCGCATATTTGAAAAGAGGAGAAGCTGGAGTTTGTTCAGGATCAGATATGCTGTTGGTGCCAGGCTGTCGGAGGCCAGAGCTGGTCTCAGTTACTCCACCTTGTGCCCAGTGCAGTGCCTAGGGTCTGATACACTGCCTTTCGAGATGAGATGATCTGCCCTCTCCCTTTAATATAAATAACCCCATGACCAGTCTTTCAGAGAAGGGAAAAAAGCTTCTTCCTAGTGAGGCTTAGCCCAATGCTTATGTCTAATAAAAACCTCTTAAGCCATCAGGTCATTGCTGATTGTGGAATCTTGCTGTGCACAAACTGGTTTCTGCTTTTATGAACACAGAAACATTAGGAGCAGCAGCAGACCTTTTGTTTCCTTGAATCTGCTCTGCTATTTAATTAGATCATGGCTGATCCAAATACTCTGCTATTTATCAGGAACCTAAGTACCTCTGCTTTATAAAGGTGCAAAGGTTCTGCTTGTGCCACCTTGTGAAGAAGAGAGTTCCAAAGACCTTTAGTGAGAAAAAATTGTCCTTTTCTCTGTTGTAAGTGGGCGACCTCTTCTTCTTTAAACAGAGACTCCTGGTTCTAGATTCTCCCGAGGGAAACCATCTTTTCCACATCCAGCTTATATGCCTACAGAAGATGGTGGAATTTCTCTTTGTTTTAGCTCACTAGTCTTTTTTCATAGTTCGTCTTTGCTTCTGTAATCTGTTTCTTCACCTTCTCACAACTATACCTTTGGAATTCCTGTTGGTTCTCAATTGAGTTTATTTTGCCTGTCATCCGTTATAAACTAAGGTCTAGTCACAATGCAGCCTGACAACAATCCAGGTTGTTCCCCCTATAGCATCTCACATCCCTTTATTTCTCCTGGTTGTCCCACCAGAAATTGCATCCTTGGTGTGACCAATAGATTGGAGCCTCCAGTGTCATTATCCTCAATAAAAATCACTTTCTTCAACAGAAATGTGTTGCACTACACCAGATACAACTTCTTCACTTACTAAGTCATTTTTAAAAATGTTCTTATTTAATGATATTATGATATTATTTATGATAGTATAAGGTAGGGGTGGAGGTTAGATAGGCCTTAGGTTTAGCGTAAAAGTTAGGCACAACATCGTGGGCCGAAGGGCCTGTGCTGTTCTATGTTCTAACTTATTTTTTGAACCAACATGTTCAGAGATGTTACCACACCCCTCTGGAGTAGGTGAGACTCGAACACAGGCCTCCTGGTCCAGGGGTAGGGACACTATGAAGTCACTTCTTAATCCAACTCTCTATAATAGGAAAGGGTTCTGATATAGCTCCATTGAGTATATTCCCCTTATTAGCCACTCTTGAGGACAACTTGAATCACCAACCAGCATCAGTGAATAACTTTATCAGTTTACCACCCTGAATAAGGAAATACCTCTCCCTATGAAATAAAATATATAGAATGCCTAATTTCTTCATCAATATTTAAGGAGGAATTTGCTTGACTGTCCTCAGTCATCGCTCCCTTCTGAGTGAACACACCCCACTTGAGCCACTGTTATGGTGCTAATACCCACTTCCATTCATAAATTCTCCCTTTTAAGGATTCCTCAGGCAATCCTATAACAACAATAGGTCTTCTGTTTACTTTCCAGTAATTGGCCATGGTTTGTTAAATTTTATAACATGGAAACATTTTTATATCACATTTAGTTTCTGGCTTTTTTCTTTCAATGTTTTGACGTTCTTCTGTTTACTCCCTGAAACCAAGAAATTTTTCATTCCCATTTATTCCTGAAATTTCCTCGCTGGTTCCCATGTGACCATCTCTGCACAGGTAATGACCTATGTGCGATACCACAAGTAACTTCCCAAACTGATGCTTCTCAGATTTTAATAATCAGAATTTCCCTCAAGTTTTACTCAGGCCTGACCATTCTTACTATTACTACAACAGGATTTTCCACGACGATTAAGTTTTTAGCTCACCAACCTTATTGACCACACTTTGTGTGCTTACACACATGGATTCTAAACCTGTCTTTGTAGACCTTCCTGGTCTGCCCATATCCAATACGGAACTACCCCATTCTGTCATGTTGCCTAACAGTCTGACTCCTTATTCCCTTTCCTCCAATATGCTGGTTCCTATCATTCTTCCAATTTAGGTTAGAGCCAAGCCAACCATAGACCTTGCAACGACATTGATCCCAGTCATTATAAATCCTTTCTAAATTGTTGCCTCCACTACCAGAACTGGCCCCATAGCCCTTCCTCTTGCACCATGCCTCAAACCATGCTTTTATCCACTCTATCTTCCTATTACTGTTTTTATGATGTATGGCACTGGATGTGATCCAGTGATTGGCACCTGTGAGCTCTGGGTAAATATTTACAGCGCTCAGAAAGGAAAATGAAAAAGCCAAGATCGGGGTGAGAGTGTTGATTAGGGAAGACATTGCGAGGGATATCCTTGAAGGAGCAAGGGTAGATTCCATCTGGTTAGAGTTGAAGTTCAAAATGGCACAATCATGCTACAGGCCATTGCTTTTGAAATGGTGTGCTGCAACAAGCTGTGGAGTAACTGCAAGTATTTCGGGAAACAGCGCTGTTTTACCTGTTGACATCAGCCGCCTCTATCGGTGTGGGCAGAGGGGAACAATTCCGTGTCAGATTAGAGCACAGCACGGAAAGGTGGGTGAGCCTGTCACCTTTGACCTATATCCCTTGGCTGGGCTGAGCCAGTGGATCATGTTCCACTGCTACTGTGGGTCATCAGTGCTGGAGCGGAGCTAGGCATGCGGTAAATACAAGAGATGCAGGGCGCAGAGCTCGGCTCCTTCTGGTGGATCTGAGTCCAAGGGAGGGGACTTTGTCTCACTGTCACACCCGCATGCTATGTGAAGGGTTGGGGGCAGGGTGCTGCTGCTGCCACTAGCTACCAGGCTTCCTTCTCTGTGACTAGGCCGCACAGCAACCTCTGTAGGACAGGCACGTGCTGTGAGAGGCGGGTTGGCTGGATAGTGGGCGGGGCGTGAGGAAAGGTTAATAAACGCTGATACCGGCCTCAAAACAGTGGGAGACCGTTTGAGGAGCGAGTCTGCAGGCAAATCGCAGAAATGTGCAAGGACTTTAGCCATCTTTACTTCTCCAAATATCACTTGAGGTATTGTTTGAGTAGAGTGAAGGAAGAGGGGGATGAATTTCTGAAATGTTTTCAGGTGAATGTCCTTCACAAATGAAGTCATACCTGGCATGGAGGAAGATGGTCGTGATTGTTGGAGGTCAATCATCTCAGCTCAAGGACATCTCTGCAGGAGTTCCTCAGGGTAGCGCCCTTGGCCCAACCATCTTCAGCTGCTTCATCAATGACCTTCCCTCCATCATCAGAAGTGGGGATGTTTGCCAATGATTACACAATGCTTAGCAACTCACGATTCCTTAGATACTGAAACAATCCGTAACAAAAACAGAAGTTGCTGGAAAACCTCAGCAGGACTGGCGGCATCTGTGAAGAGATGATCAGAGTTAATGTTTTGGGTCTGGTGACCCTTAGAACTGAAATCAATCCTGAAGCAATCTGTAAAAACCGAAAGAACTGCGGATGGTGTAAATCAGGAGCAAAAACAACGTAGCTGGAAAAGCTCAGCAGGTCTGGCAGCATCAGTCTCTGAAGAAGGATCACCGGACCCGAAATGTTAACTCTGCTTTTTCCTTCACAGATGCTGCCAGACCTGCTGAGCTTTTCTTGAAACAATCTGTGTTCAAATGCAACAAGATCCGGACAATATTCAGGCTTGGGCTGAAAAGTGGCAAGTAACATTTATGCCATACAAATTCCAGGCTATGACTATCTCCAATAAGAGATGATCTAACCACCACCCCACAACATTCAAAGGTGTTTCCATCAGTCAACTTCCCACTATCAATATCCTGGGGGTTACCACTGACTAGAAACTTAACTCGACTTGTGACATAAACAGGTAGCTATAAGAACAGGTCAGAGACTAGGAATACTACAGCAAGTAAATTACCTCCTGACTCTCCAAAGCCTGTCTATTACCTACAAGACATAAGTCAGGAGTGTGATGGAATACTCCCCACTTGCCTGGATAAGTGCAGCTCCAACAACACTCAAGAAGCTTGATACCATTCAGGACCAAGCAGCCTGCTTGATAGGCACCACATCCACAAGCATCCACTTTCTCCACCACCAACCCTTAGTAGCAACAGTGTGTTCTATCTACAAGATGCATTGCAGAAATTTGCCAAAGATTTTTGGGTCGCATCTTGTAAACCCATGACCACTTCCACCTAAAAGGGTAAGGGCAGCAGATGGATCCGCAAGTTCTCCTCCAAACCACTTACCATCCTGACTTGAAATATATCATTTTCCCTCATTGTTGCTGAGTCAAAATTCTGGAATTCCCTCCTTAATGGTATTGTGGTTCTACATATGGACTACAGCAGTTCCAGAAGGCAGCTCACCATCACCTTCTCAAGAGCAACAAGGATGTACGGTAAATGCTGACCAGCCAGTGATGCCCAAGTTCCACGAGAAGTTAAAACTACTCTCAGTCCAACAAAGAATGAGGCACCATTGGACCTGGTATAGGGAAATGATACGGGCAGTAGAACTTGTGTCTGTGGGAGAGTTCTTGGGTCAAAGTAACCATAGTACCATTAGGTTTAGATCACTAATGCAGAGGAGCCAAAAACAAAGTAATGTTGAATTTCTAAATTGCAAGCAGATAAATTTCAATGAGATGAAATATGATCTAACTAGGGTAAGTTGGACTCAAAGTTTGAAGGCAGTAAAAAACTGTAATGAATCAAAACCTACACTCCTGGGATGACAAGGGAGATAGAGAATATGATAAAGGAAAGAAAAAAGAAAGGGTAAATATTTCATGCCAGCTGAATTCTTCAAATGAGAACCAGGCCAGATACAAATGTTAAGAGGGGAAGTCAACATAGAATACCATAGTAACCCAGGCCAAACATAGACATGCAGGGAATTCCTAGAGGCATTGTTCTCCACCTACACTTCAATCAACAAACACATAGAATTGGTTCGCATATACAAGCCCATACAGATCAAAACTGGAAATGACACTACTCACAATTACAGACCGGACGGTATAAATTCCAAATGGAGTAGAATAACATCGCCTCATCGGAAGTTCCACTGATGATGTCACCTAGCGTGGTGACAAAACGTCTGAACAAGAACAAACCAGCTCGGCGAGCAACACAGCAACCTCAAATTCTCTTTTGTTTCAGATCCCCAGCATCTGTAGTACCTTGTTCTATTTTAGGGTTAGGGTTAACGCCGATCAAAAAAAACGGCATTAAAACGTGATTCTTGGTAAATGGTTATTTTTCAGACTGTGGTATGTAGACAATGATGTTCTCCAGGAATCAATATTAGCAACACAGCTTTCTTGATGTATATAATTGACTTGAATATTAATAGCCTCCTTTTGTACTGTAATATGATTCCATGATTAGAATGCAGAGGAACAAAACAAAATTTACTCGCATATACCAAACTTGAAGTTGTAGCAAGGGGCGTGGATGACAACATTTACTTGCAACAGGACAGAGATAAATTAGAAGAATGGGTATAGGAAGTGCTAAATGGAATTGAATGCAGAGAGGTGTGGGAGATGCATGTAGGCAAAAGGGACAGAGAGAGTTAACAACAACTAATTAAAGGCACAATTCTGATTTCTGTTGCAGGGACATCTTGCGGGCCCATGTGAATATATCTTAGAGGGTGATGACTTGTTGAAACTTTGACTTCATAAATAGAAATATTAAGTGCAAAATCCACAATGTTGCGCTGAGATATTAGTAAAAAGATTGTCGAGCCACGATACGGAGTGTAGTGCTGGTCGTAGACACTTTAGAGAAGCGGTGAGAATATTTGGGAGGGCATGGAGGAGATTTATCAGAATGGATCCAGGGACTCAGGAATTTAGCCAAATTACATAGTGTCATAGAGATCTACAGCATGGAAACAGGCCCTTTGGCCCAAATTATCCGTGCCTCCCAGTTTCACGATTAATCTAGCCCGTTTTGCCTGCATTTGGTTCATATCCCTATCCCGTCCACGCATCTGATAAAGCTTGTTTAAATAATGAAATTGTGCTCCCTTCCACCACTACCTCTGGAAGCCCATTCCAGACACTCACCACCCTCTGAACCCTTTTGTATCTCTCCCCTCTCACCTCAAAATATGCCCGCTAGTTTTAAACTCCCCTACCTTGGGAAAAAGCTGTTGGCTATGTACCTGATCCATACCTCATATGGTGGGGTTATTCTCTTCGTAACAAAGGAGATTCTGAGGAGATCTGACAAACGCGTATAAGATTATATCAATTACAGATAAGGTACTCAAAAAGATAAAGGTTCCCTATAGCTGACAGAACAAGGGCGAGAGCACACAGGTGGAAAGTTTATAGATGTGGGTGGAATGAGAGGAATCAGTTTGGAACACAGTGAGTGGTACTGACCTGGACCCCATAACCTGCGAGGATGGTGGAAGTAGAGATGATTTCGAAAGGTAATTGGATAAGCATTTGAGAGAAATAAACTTCCATGGCCTATGGAGATATAATGGGGAGCGAGATTGACCGAGTTGCTCTTCAGAGAGCTCGTATGGACTCAGTGGCCTCTCTCTGTACCATAATGAGGATTTGATGGACTGGATGTCACAAGCCCTGTGCAGATGAGCTGGGAGGCAGTGGTGGGCCATGAATGCAGGACAGTGGGGTGGTCTTTGTTGTCTTCCTGTCAGTAGGAAAGAAGGTGGTAGATGGGCCTTCTACCCAAGGCCAACTGAGCCACTTTAAGGCCTCTTGCAACCACCTCTGATATTTTATCTGAGTGCAGGGCACCCTCTTCCGGCAAGTAAATCCTGGCAACACCTCAGCCAGCTTGGAGTGCATGGCACTCCCATCCAGGTTTTCTTTGGCTCATGCATTAATGGTTAATTTAAAAACAAAATGCTTCTACAGGAACAACTTAACCTGGGCATGGTTGGGTCTGGAGCACAAGTCTTCGGTACTACAGCCAGGACATTGTCTGGGTACATAGACCTTGTTGTATCCAACGCTTTCAGCTGTATCCTCAATGTCAGCTGGAGGAAATGGAATAGCTTGATGACTGGCATCCACAATAATGAGGGCGTCAGCACTTATGGCCTGAATATGCTTGTAAAATCTCCAGTCTCTTTCATCATTGAGGATGGGGATGTTTGTGGAGTCTCCTTTCCTGGTCCCTAAATGTAATAGTCTTAGGTGGGTAGTGGAATGCGTGTGTTGGGATGAGCTGAATCCTAAACCCAAATACCAGTAGGCTGGCAATTGGGTGAAGTGTTAAATCCTGAAGGGGGTAATTTTTCCTGGGGGCTTTCTAGGCAACAAAGAGCCCTCGAGTTTTCCAACCTTAACTTTGGGCTGCAACACAGACTTCATTCAAGTTCATCCCAAGGCACCATTCTGCTTGAAGAATGGAACTCTTAATGGGAACAACCATGCTGGGAAATTTAAAAGGACAGTTGTATTGGCAGCTAGCGCTCATTGGAGAAGATTCATGCTGTTTTTGATGGCTCACATTGGAACTGATGTGCTCGCTTGTCAAGTTAGAACAAAAGAAGTTGTTATTGAGGATTCCAAGTCTTAGTTAGAAACAATACCCAGCTTTTGCTGTTCACTTCCATCAGCTTGGAACAGCTGCGATCTGACTGAATGGCAGAGCAGCCTTGATGGGCTGAATGGCCTCCTTGTTTGCAAATACGCACTTGCTTACGGATGTTTTAAAGGAGATTTGAAGTGGCATCAGGAGGCCTTCTGGAGCGGTTTGCCAAGAATTCACCAGGCTTCTATCAACATCTACTCTGGAAATAAGTCCCCGGGTGTTTCACCTGAAAGAAGGAAGGGTGCTGTCCCTCTCTCCTGTTATTGTACACCTCAGTAGGGTCTCCATGAGCAAGGGAGTGCTGGGTTATGAGCATCATGCTCAGAGTCCCTGTGGGTCAGGATGAGGAATGGGAGGAGATGAGGCCAGGTAAGGCAACAGGGAGAGATTTTTTGAAGGAAGATGGGGTTGTCAGGAGGGCCAAGTAGGAATTTTCCCTCTCCTGTGAGGACAGGAGGTCCCCCCTCCAGCAAGACCTAGTGTGCCGCGTCTGAGATCCTGTGCATGCTCTTACACATCCCTGAGACATCCTGACCACTGCTGTTATGAACACACACACACACACACACACACACACATACACACTCACAGTTGCACAGAAACAGTTCCTAAATTAGTGCCTGACCATTAGGGTCTAGGCCCGAAACGTCAAGCTGTCCTCCTATGATGCTGCTTGGCCTGCTGTGTTCATCCAGCTCCACACCTTGTTATCTCGGATTCTCCAGCATCTGCAGTACCTGTTATCTCTCTCCATTAAAGCTACAGGTCTGTTTTAGTGTACATTACCTATAAGTTCTTTTATGTGTCTTATAGGTTTTTTTTAACTCTTCTCCCTCACAACAATTCTAAACAATATCGTTATTTTTCCAACCTAATTTTCAACCTATGTCCGGCTGTGTTTTCTTATCTTTATTTTTATACGTCCTTGCCTCGTATTCAGAATGGTTTCTGAGTTGCTATCTGTCTGCACTGCTGTGTCTGATGAACAGATGTATTTGTTCACCAATCCTATTAAAAAAAGCCTGCAGATTTAAATTTGACAACAACTTGCCTTTATTTAGTTCCTTTAATGTAGTCAAGCATCCTTCCAAGCGTAATTTACAAAATTTGACATTTGGCCACATAAAAAGATATTGGGGTAAAAACAGGGTTGTTTCCATTGTGTGATATGCGACTAATCTGCTCTCCAGTCCCGCTGAGACCGTCAAGAGGCAGACTTTGTGCTGCTCCTCAGTCCTGTGATCGTGGTGCTCGGTTGAGTATGACTCTGCCTGTTAGCTGAATGCTCAGCAGGAAACCCAGCAGTGCAGACAGCAAGCACAAACTGCAGTAAACCCCCAGCTCTTAAAGGCAGCTTGTACAAAGGGGAGCTCCACTCCTGGTGAGGCAGAGACATGCTGACTGCCTGAAGTCCAAGTGGCTACAAGGAGAAAGACACTGAAGGGAGCATCTGTGGATAGCATTAAGGTTTCGAGTCCATTATAACTTTTTTTTTCTGTAGTCAGAAAGGAGCATGATAATGGACCCAAAACATTAACTCTGTTTCTTTCTCCACAGATACTGCCCGGCCTGCTGAGTTTCTCCAGCACTTTCAGTTTTTATTTCAGATTTCCAGCTTCTCTTTAATTAACATTTGTAAGGTGCTAGTGAGTGTTGTATAAGGGTCTGAAAGGGTTAAAAATGGGATATATTGATGAACTTGGTGGCAAAACACAGGAGTAAGACCTAACATCAATGTCTTCCTCAAAATCTCTTCAATAAATATTTACCCTGTCCATGTAGCCTGTAATCAGTCGCCAACATGAAATAAACTCTAATAAAATTAAAATTTTGGGAAAGTTGGAAATCTGAAAAAAAAAACAGAAAGTGCTGGAGAAACTCAGCCAATCTGGCAGCATCTGTGGAGAGAGAAACAGGGTTAATGTTTCAAGTCCAGTATGACTCATCATCAGAAGGCCCATAAACTCTACCATGTTAGCTGCAAGAGCTGACAGAAAACCTACCCCATTAGGAAGTGCTGACTTGGTTTAGCTGCACTTACAACAGTTGCATCCTTCCAGCTGCTAAGATGCATGGTCAGTCAAGGGTGACCTGCATGGTCCAACTTTGCAAAATGTACATCAAACCTCTGCAGCCCATGGAACTATCTGGTGTCTCCCATTGCCCACTCTTCTTCTGGCACATGTCTGTGGCATGCCTGTACTAGCAGCCTTCCAAGCACCTGGCACTGTGAGGGGCACACTAGACACAGACAGAGGTGCTGAGGCTACCATTTTGAAAGACGCTGATTTCCTCAGACTCAGCTTCCGTGGTGCTGCGGAATCGGACTTTGCATTTGGTAACCAGACATTGGTCAAAGAGGCTGTTTATAAGGAGCACCTGAACAGAACACAGTGGTGGAGAGGCCTTGTCAGGAAATGTTCACCCTCCTAGCCATGCCTGAGCTTCAGCACATGACTATATCTGTTAACCTCATCAATCTGGGGCATGATACAATCAAGGCATAACTTAATAACTAGTTTCAATCAGGTGGACAAATTATTTTCTGTGGTGGAGACATCGAGAAAGACGGGGCATAATGTGAAATCCAGATCTGGGTTATTAGGGAGCGGAGTCAAGAAACATCCTTTACACTCACAGTGCTGTAGAAATCGGGATTTCATTCCCCTGAAAGGGAATTGTTGCTGAGACAAATTGAGACTTCAAGACTGAGGTAAATATTTTTGCTGGGTAAGGGTGCCAAGGGCTGGGGAGTTAAGGAGGTTCTGGAGTTGACGTACAAATCAGTCAGAATGTAACTGAGTTGTGAAACTGACTGAAGGTTTTGAACACACCAGTCCTGTTCCTAGGGTTATATGTATCCAATGAATTTGGTTTGATTTGATTTCAATTATTATTGTCACATGTACCTAGGTACAATGAGAAATTTTGTTTTGCGTGAGTTACAGGCAGACGATACGACACAAAGTGCATTAGGGTAAGGATAGAGAGTGAGGAATACAACGTTATGGCTGCAGAGAAGGCACGCAAAGAGCCAGATCAACATTAAATTTGGTTGTTCACCATTTCACTGAAGGATAAGAACCTTTGCAGTGGAACAACTCTGAAACAGATATTATGAAAGTTGAGAATGTTGGGGAGGAGGGGGGTAGGGTGGGGATGTGGGAGGTGCATGATTAGCATACTAAAGATAGAAAGTTTGCTAATATAACCAATCCAATAATGGCCAAATCAATTAACAGTGGAGTATCTGGATCAGGAATGTTTACAGAATTCAGTTGGGGTGATAGCATTAGACAAATATTCTCAAAGGATGTTGTAAGTTCCACCAGTAATTCCAAATATCATACTTTAAAGTTGGAGTCAGAACAACTCTAAGTGTACTGGGAGTACAGAAACTGAAAATCACTGTAGCAACTGTAAGTTTCACATTGTAACTTCATTGTTAAAGTAAACTTCAGAAAAACTTGTTCTGTCTTGTCTGCAATGTGTAGTTTCACCTCATGTCTCTGATGAAGGAAAACATAATATTAGCACAGGTTAAGCGAAACAAGGCAATTGACACTAATGTGGGTGGTTTCGTCGTCACCTGAATAACTATCTCCCTAACTGCACGACCTGGAATTACCTTGAATCACAGGGGCAAGCAATTTAGTTGATGGTCATGGTGCCTTTGCTGGTCAACAGCAGTTCCATCTCAAGCATTTATCCAATCCTCTTTTGAAAGTTATGGTCAAAAGTGTTTCCGCTATCCTTTCCAACAGTTCATTCCGGCTCACAGAACAAATACTCTTCATTCCACCTCTTGTTGTTTTGCCAATTACCTTAAGTCTGTGTCCTCTTGTTACTTCAGCCAAAGGAAACGGTTTCTTCTTAATTACTCTGTGAAGTTCCCGGATGAGCTTGTACCCTCCTGAAGCTCCTTTTGCCTTCCTCTCTTCTGCAAATCCAACCTCTCCGATCCCTGCGGATATCTAGGCCCTAATAGCATTCTTATAAATATCCTCACCCTCTTCTCTCAGGGTTTTGGTGAGTGATACCATCGAAAATCTGTCAGTAGTCAGTTATGATTTCCATATACTGAGAAAGGAAGACCAAACAGACGTTAAGGATCTGTTGTCCTATTCTGTGAGAAAGTGTCTTGCTGCCGGAATCATTTTAAATGTAATAATTTTCCCTCCTTTATGTCTTCCAACCTGCCTGGTGTCTGCATATGGACTGAAAAGCAACGCAATTAGGAAATGTTGTCGCATTTGGGAAGCGTTGTCGTGGAATTGAGCAGCTGTGCCTTAGAATTTCCTAGGAGGCTGTTGGCTTGATGGACTCTCACCCTTCCTTACAATGCGCTTCCTTTCTTATGTTTTGGGATCTAGAAATGAACTTGTTCCAGACATTGGGAGAGACTTTTGTAGTGCAATTGCCTTTACTGAGGAACATAGGACTTACAACATGACAAGACAAGATTATTCTCATGTGTATTCTAACTTGTTTAGTTGCATGATCGTGGAGTTGTTGAGTAGTCATAGTTACCTTTTCAATCTGCCCCGTCAGGATATGAAGAAATATGAGGGGGAAAATCCCTCTCTTTAAAAGTAGCATGCTTAACTTTATCATAATGTTTTTAAAAAAAGTAACAACTATTAGTTTTGATGGACTTATCTATATCTTTTTTGTCTTTCAATTTGAATTGTTGGATCCACATTTGAATCAATCTGGACACTTTATTTCCCTTACCCAGTGTCTGTTGAGTCATGTACCATGTCCTCGGTACATTTTATATACATGAGAGAGGAAATGTTGCAAATCACCTACATAATTAAACATTTTTGTTTGTAACAGGAAACACCAAGCAGCGGAAACAAGTTTGGAGGGGTGATCTTGCAACCAGTACAGCAAAGCTAATGTTCTTCAATTTGAAGTGAAAGTGTTCAGAGTCAGGTATAAACTGCCCTCAATACCTTTGCAATATCCAATGCATGTTCAATTAGATTGTAAAGCAAAAAGTAAAGCACTGAAATAAGAAAGGACAAGGTGGAATATTTACACTTTCACCGCTAAGCTGACTGGAAACATTTTGTGGCAGCTTTCCATGCTTCAGGAGGAAGAAGACCATGTGTGGGCATAACTGACTGGGCCTTCTTATATAAGCAGAGGAAACTCCTACTCAGAGTGAGACAGCAATTGCATGTGCAGGGGACAGAACATCAGTGAATTGTTTGATGCTGAACTGAAAAAGGAGAAAAGCCCAGCTATCGCAGGCAACCAACAGCACTTTGGAGACTGGTATTTTTGGACTAATCATGGAGCCTGATTTCAGATACCCCCAGGTTTACACTGTGGGCAGTAATCTGAACTCCGATTATTGTTCGACAGTTTCTGCGCTTCCAGTAATGGTGCCAACGATGAAGAAAAGGACAACTGAGTGGCATAAAGCATGTACTGCTGTGATTCTGATCCTAGCACTCTTAATATTGGCAGGCATGGCATTTGGCAGCTTCTATTTGTTTCAACTGCATCAGAAACTCAACAAACTAAAAAAGGTACGCACTTCTTCATTCATTAGCCTGACTGAATATTTTCGATTACTTGAGGTCAGATTGTTCTGAAAACAAAATATTGTTTTATTTCCTATTTTTTGATCAGGATCAAGATAGTGAAGGTCAACAAGAAAAGATTATCGGTGAGTATAGAAAAGGGTTAATTTGAATACAAAATCTTTCCATTCTGTGTGTGATGATGTTGAACATGCCATGTCCATGAGATACTTGAGATCAAATTACACATGGAAGGATTCCAGTCGACTTTACAGTAAGTTGTTGAGAGCGAGTCAGCATTCTTAAGGAACCAGAAATCAACAGATAATGTAAAATAATTATATTGGGTGACACTAAGTAGAGACAATGTAAAGATACGGGGTAGCCAAACTCTAAACGTGTGAACTTTGCAACATTTCGGGGTGGAATGTCGTCTGAAAAGCAACAATTTTGAATTCAGTCCTTTTTGCAGCAAATGTTTGAGTGAGGTTCATTTTAAAATTAGCCATTGAATTGGGCCACATGGCTGCTCTTGGTTTTATATCAGGCTACGATCTTGCGATTCAATCAGATTAAATGACTAAGCAAAAAGGATCTGATTAGAACCAAGCTGTTTACTGATGTTTGATTCTTATATTTCTCCACCAGGATCTCCAGAGATCAGTAAATCCACTGAGATTGTTGCACACGTTACAGGTTAGTGATTATCGTGAGGGTGTAAGGCACGGTTGGTGCAGGTGGGTGTGGGGGAGAAACGGGAAATGCAATGAGCCATTAGGGCAATGAAAAAGAAGATTGACAGTAAATAAAAACAGGATGTCCAAATGAAAGAATGCATGTTAAAGAAATAACACAGGGGTAAGCAATAGGCAGGATTTTCACCCACAAGTAAGTGTGATTGCTGGTTCAGGAAGGCCCAGAAATTTGCAATGCCAGTCAGCATGTCGGTTTCCCAGCGCCATCTTGTTCCCAGACCATTTCCTTGGAGGTGGAATTGGTGCTGGAGGAACTACCTGGCAAGCAGTGAATAGTCAATTAAAGTGTGTAAATGGCCTATTCAAATCAATCATCTGTTGGAACTTGTCAGTCGCAGAGTGGAAGTCCAATGCTCCAAGTAGGCTTTGAGGCCTTCATCAACTATCTAGCCACACCTGTAGAGTGCTTTCTCTTTTATATGAAAAAAAAATTATGGGAGGTTACTTCAAGACCGAAGCTCCCTTTCCCTTACCTGCAAGTGCATGCTGATTAGAATGGCTTCAGACTTCCCATGCTAAATTCGATAGCAGACACACCCTCTGACCATGAACGTATCAATTTATGGAACTTTATGGCCCGGAGACTGATCCTAAATAGGAGGGGAGGACAAAATTTTGGAGGGACCGATGCTGGTCTTGGTAGCTGACTGGATAATTAGTGGGATCCCAGTGTCTCCTGCTTTTTGGCCCCTGTGCCATTCAGGTACTGAACAGGCTAGTGGTGGGTCTACTCCCAAGATCAACAACACCCACCGTGGTCGGGTACGGGAGCGCGGTGCTTGCCTTTCAAGGAGGGATTCCCAGCAAACGCAAGAAACCCACAATCAAGCACGCCCGCATTTGCCTATTGTGCTGGCAACATGACCAGACTCCTGACCGCTGCTGGGTCAATATCAGCTGCCCATGGACCTTTCCCACCACAGACTTAATTGGAAAAAAGTTGGGAAGATGTTGGTGTCCACCAAACTTGCCAGGATGGAGGGCATGAGATTCCATCTGGTATGGCTATGAGCCCTATTTGTCCGGAGTGTTCTTCCAGTGTCGGGCCAGTATCCCTCCATTGGTCAATGACACTGAGAAGAAACAATTGCTTGTGGAACTTTTAGGGTACAAAATGGCTGCCACGTTGGCCTTCCCAGTCACAGATACAACACTTCAAAAGAATGAACTTGTCTTTTGCGTTGAGTGCCTGGGGCATTGTTAAATTAAAGCTATCTAGAGGTCTGTTCAAATTGACAAAAAAGAAGTTCACAAAACAAAAAATTTCAATGCTGAAGGAAGATGACAAACATTCTGATGTGATAAGCCTGCATTGGGATTCTTTTTCTCAAATGTGCACAAGTACAATTATGTAACATATGTTAGATTTTGTTCAACAATCCACGGGTGATGTATTCAGCAAGCCTACTCATTTGTAATGACTTCTTTGCAATGACTGTTTTACAGGAATGAACGTTATTAGGAATTCCAATACACTCGTGTGGGATGCTGAGAAGGGTCTTGCCTTGACCAAAGGAGTAAGCTACAATGCAGGAGCATTGGTTATCAATGAAGCTGGAAACTACTTAATTTACTCCAAAGTGTTCTTCCGTGGGCAGGAGTGTAAATCGGACATTTCTCTGGAACATACTGTGTTTAAACGAACTAAGCTCTATCCTAAAGATATTCATCTCATGGTAACCAGCGATGGCAACAGTTGTCCTGAGAATCGTGCACAATGGACAAGAACTAGCTTTCAATCAGGAATTTTTAACTTGAAACAAAATGATCACATATACGTCAATGTCTCAGATCCTAAATTTGTAAGCTTTGATCAGTTTAACACATATTTTGGATTACATAAGCTTTAATTTGCATTTTGAAATGCATGTTTTCTTTTAGTCTGGCTCTCAGACCTATGCGTCCAAGTAGGCTTGTAATTTATTCTCTATGTTAGAGAAGTACTTGGGAAAGTATAATTTAATATCATGCCATAACCAAGCCTGTAGTGGAACTGTCTGAATATATATTGAAATGTATGGGATAAAGAGTGAGAATAATTCTGACAAAGAAGATTCACAGTTCTATAATGGTATTAATGCGTAATAAACTGATTAGAATTTGCTAAAGATTTCATTCCCAGAGCGTGCTTACACTGAGTTTGGCAATGGCTGGATTTGCCTGTCTAATGTTCTGAGGAAGGATCACCAGACCTGAAACGTTAACTCTGATTTTTTCTTCACAGATGCTGCCAGACCTGCTGAGCTTTTCCAGCAACTTCTGTTTTTGTTCCTGATTTACAGCATCTGCAGTTCTTTCGGTTTTTATAATGTATTTGGGCTTTTATCTCATCACTTTATGTGGATTAAATGAAGTTTCCAAAGGCTATTACTTGGTGATTTTTAATTTGTGGATACGAACAACCTGTGAGAATATATGTGGAACCGAATGGGTAGATTATTTGATCTCATCCATTAATTGATCAGATGTTACAAATTTTAATTCTATAGCATCTGTTTTTTCAGTGCGAGAGATGCTGTTGTGAGCACAGTGAGGGTGTTAGTGTAGGTGTTAGGAGTGTATATCAATGCAGTGTAGCAGAGCTTCACAATGGTTAGCATGTCATTTGACTTCAATGGGGCTATTTTAGACCTGGCTGCTTGGACCAATGCTCTTTCCTAACCTATCAGACTGGACACATATTATGGCAGTAAGACCCCAAACCCTTTCATTCTCCCCACCCACTTTAGTCAAAATGTTCACCATTTACTTTCAGGTTTTTTTGTGGGCTCCTGCTGTGTCAGCGGAAGTGTTTGATAGTGTGTACTGAGATCAGATATTGGTGGAATTTACAGGGCATGGGTGTGATATGTGGTAAAGGCCTTGGTTCTTACCATAATGGTTCTTCTCACTTATTGTCATGGGGAGTTTCCAGTCCTCTTGACCTGCAGCATGAGAGGGAGACTCTGTCGAGACAACCCAGTGTAGGACAAGTTCCTTGAATATGGAGGAAGTGGAGGGGGTGATGTTCTCTCAGTAGGATGTCCTATCTGTACAGTTTCTTTAGGGGACCCCATTCGTTTGCCTCAGTTTCAATGAGGAACTGTGCATGATGCACGAGGAATGCTTGTTAAAATTTTGCCAGATCTACAGCCACAATGCAAGGAATGCATTACACATAATTTTAAGGTGATCGCTACCATGGGCTCCTTAGAAACTTTCCAGGATAGAGGAACTAACATATCCAACACTTTGTAGTTCACCACCCATTGTTGTATAAAGAAGGTGATTGATGGTCCTCGTGTCAGGACAGAGGAAAATATCATACCCTCTCTTCCCAGAAAGAGAATTGGGCCAATAGGTGTTTTTTTCTTCATGATACTGTGGGCTATTGACTGCTCATATGTCTCTTTGTGGATGCCACAAGTTATGCAGTTATATACCACAAAGGGTTTCGCTCTCTGAATGAGCCCTGACCAGCTGTTACTGAGGGTAAGTATCTGGTATCCCTCAAGCAGTCGTGATGTTTTCATTCTGTACCCAGTTCAATACTTGAGTCAACATGCCAAAACAGAGACTGGCTATTGGGAGATAGAACTTTCCACTAACCACTTGGTTGCCTACTCAAGGACATATGGGCAATGTGCATACAACGAGAGACAGATGCCCACGTGAGACATCAGTGAAGAAACCATTGGGGTGCTGAAGCAAAGATTCTACTTCCTGCAATGCTGTCAAGAGTCATGCAGTAGTCACCAGTGCATGTTTCCATTCTTTTTAAAGCAAGTCACTACAGAGATGATGGATGCACAGATAATAGTCTTTCAAAAAGATTAGAATCCAAAAAGAATCAGTTTTATTTTTCAGAAAAAGTCCCAGAGAATTAGAAAACTGCCAATGTTAACACGCAGATTCAAAAAAGGGAAGTTGATAAAAACACAGGTTAGTGTACACTAGTCAGCTTAACATCTGTCATTGGGAAAATGGTACAGTCTATTCTCAAGAATGCAATAATAGGCCAATTAGAAACAGACAATATAACCAAGCAGGGTCAGCATGGCTTCATAGAGTGGAAATTGAACCTGGCAAAATTTACGACAATTCTTTCGGGCAGTAACAAGTAGGGTAGATTAAGGGAAGCCAGTAAATGCAATATTTTTCCTTTCCAAAAAGTATGTTTGATAAGGTGCCGCATCTATAGGCTGCTGTAGGGATTCTGATTTGCGATCAGTGATCCGCTGATTTTTATGTGGCTCGAATCATTCCCAGCTCCCTGGTTCTGACACTGGACTTTAATTTTAGGAATGTGAAGTGAAGAAGGCAGTAGGCGGGTGTTTCAGGGCAAAGAATCTTTCTATTTAATAAATGCAAAGGTGAGTATATCACAAGAAATAAAAAGGCAAAAGTAATAAAGAGGGAAATAACACAAAGGTGAAAAAAAGTACCAGAGATAAAAGGGCAAATTCAAAACAGTGAAACTGACACTATCAGTTATTAACTTAACACAGGCTAATTATGGTTAGAAACTTAACAGTAGTTTCAAACACAGACCCTGCACTGCCACCAACCCACCTTGCCCTCCCTGCTAGCTAGGTTGGATACTTTGGGTCTTGAGGAAATAGGCTCACCACTCGGGATAAACATGATTTTGAAATACAGCTGGCTGTACCCACTTGCCGTAGCCGGTGATTTGCTGAAGACTTTGGTCAGTGTAGGCCTTCAGTCTGCTTTGAGAACTTGGGCTTTCTTACTTTTTGTGGTGGTGTTTTTGAGCTGGTTTTCACCTCAGGATGTGTCTGAGGCCTTGTCGGTCAAGTCGGTGGTTTTCGGAGGCTGTCGGTCGTCAGATCTGCCGGTCGTGTTCAGTTGCCGTTGGTTCCCCAGGTACAGAACAGCCCTGTGTCGGTAGGTTTCAGGGAGATAGCTTGGAGATTGTTCTCAGGGAAAGCAGCTATCTGGGATTCCTGTTCTGGAGATAGCTGCCAGGGATGGCTCTTTCTTTCTCTCTCTCTCTCTCTCTCCATTATCACCTCTTAAATCTGTGTTATCCATTATGTTTCTGTCGTACTCTTCTTGGTGAATTGGCTTCCTGATAGTTTAGAGTGGGTGAAAATGTATTTTGATTAAGTGGAATGTCCGGTATTTCTGCAAATGAAGATTAATTTAAATTGAATGTCTTGGTATCTGTAAAGGTTCCATAATGCCTGGGTTAAAATTTGGATTCTTAGGTCCAGTTTTGCGAAGTCCAGGATTTTGGTCCAGCATTTCAGAATATGGGGATTGTTGCTCAATTCTTCACTACTTAAGATGATTAGAGCCCATGATATTATGATGAAAGTACATTAGCATGGGTAGTGGATTGGCTAGCGAGTAGATGACAGAAATTTAGGATAAGGGAGTTGTTTTCAGGATGGCAACCTGTAACTGGTGGAGTGCCACAATTGTTAACAATACACATTAGTGACTTGGATGAGGGAGTTGAATGTATTATCGCTAAGTTTGCAGATGACTCCAGCATAGTTGGGAAAGATTACACAAAGTCTGCAGAGGGATATAGGCAGGTTAATTGAGTGGGCAATAAGTTGCCAGATGGAATATAATGTGGGAGAATGTGAGGTTCTGCACTTTTTCAGGAAGAATAGAGGAGCTGAATGTTATTTAAATGGATAAATAAGCGATGATTGGGTGGCACACTGGCTTAGTGGTTAGCACCAGGGACCCACATTCAGTTCCACCCTTGGGTGACTATGTGGAGTTTGCATGTTTTCTCTGTGTCTGTGTGGGTTTCCTCCGGGTGCCCTGGTTTCCTCCCACAGTCCAAAGGTGTTTAGGTTAGGTGGATTAGCTGTGGGAAATGCAGGGTTACAGGGATAGGATAGGGGAGGGTGGGATGCTCTTCAGTGGGTCGGTGTGGACTCAATGGGTTGACTGGCCTGCTTCTGCACTGTAGGGATTCTAAGATAAAAATTGCAAAAAGCAGCAGCAGAGAGGGACTTGCGATTCCTTATGCATAATACCCAAATAGCTAGATATAGGTTCAGTCCGTAATAGGGAAGGTACTGTTGACCTTTATTTCAAAGGGAATAGAGTAAAAGACTTGGGAAGTCTTGCTAAAGCTACATAAGGCACTAGTCAGACCACAGCTGAAATATTATGAACAGTTTTGGTCCCTTTCTCTAAGGAAAGATATAATGGAATTGGAGTTGGCCCAGAGAAGGTTCACTAGGCTAATCCCAGGTATGGAAGGATATTCTATGAAGAGAGATTGAGTAGGCTTGCATGTACTCACTGGAGTTTAGAAGAATGAAAGGTGATCTTATTGGAACATAAACAATTCTGCAGGACTTGACAGAGTAGCCACGGACAGGTTGTCTATCTTTGTTGGAGAGTCTAGGACTGGGGGCATAGATTAAGGGGTCACCCAGTGAGAACAGAGATTAGGAGTAATTTCTTCTCTTAGAGGGGAGTGAATTTGTGGAATTCTACACCAGAGAGGGCCGTCAACACTACGGTTTTAAGTAAATTCAAGGCTGAGAATGACCGATTTTTAGTCAGTCAGTCAATCAAGGGTTATAGAGATAAGGCAGGAAGGTGGAGTTAAGGATTATCAGATCTGCCATGATCTCATTGAAAAGTGAAGCTGACCTCAGTGGGCCAAATGGCCTACTCTTGCACTTGCGTTTTATGGTCTCATATTTCATGGTCCTGTCGTATTACTTTGGCATTGTGAAGGTAAAACACTTTCCACCAAGTAACAAGTAGCTGAGGAGGAAGATCAGGGATCAGGAGGAAGAAACCAGGGTCTGAACTTCCTCTGGGGCACTGATTGCCTTCTTTGTGTGCTGCAGCAGAAGCTGACAGCCTCATGGTTGGGTTGAAAATGTTCTCATGGAATTGGCCACCGCTTTCATCTGGGAAGGGACGCATCCAATGCTCCGCATGGAGTTCCATGCCAAGTTAGTGCCTGACTCTTCCTAGTTCCTTGACAGTAACCATAGGATCTCTGGCAACCTTGTCAATGCATCAAGCATTTCAGTGTAATTTTCCTGTATTCCAACCTATTGCCATCCTCTTTAGTGTCCTCAGCTTTTCTAACTCTTGTGTAACCTTGCCCTCTGGTGACCTCATACACACGCTAACCTTTCCCTTTGTGTTGGCTCTAATCTCCAATGACGCACTGCACACAGCTCCCCCCTCAATGTTACCCTCAACAGATGATATCAACAGGCACATGCACAGAATATAACGTGAAGCTACAGTGCAGCCTGAACAGTCTGCCTTTGGGATTCAATGTGAAAGCACACTATGGATGTTAAGGTGGATAACTCAGCACAAATCCAAACTCTGCCATGGATCTTCGGCAAAAATGGGAATTGGTTAGAGAACAGGAGGCGTTCAGCCTAAACCAACCCACACTGATTGACACAGATTCAGGGACTCCTTGGAAACCCATTACATTAGGAACTGGATGAAACAGTCAATGAGTAATAAGCTTGGGAGCTGCCACTTGACTGGGCCATTAAGATGACTAGCACCTCACAAGTTGTGTCTTTGGCAGATCTGCCCACCAAGCTGAAGGCAAGTCTCTGAATCAGATAAATTGAACCATGGCATAACGCTGACTGGAATGTGTTAGCTTGAGAGAAGGTGTTATTTTCAGATATTGGGATCTAGTTCCTACCCGGAGAGTTACAGACAGGTAAATGGTTGCTGCTCCTTTCATAGATAGACCCACTGCTCAGTGGGTGTGGTGTCAATTAGTTTTTTTAACCAATGATAGTGCAATGACTCAACATCTTTTATGGCAGAATCAGACAGCCCAGATCTGAGCCAGTCAGGTCTAGCATATTCCATTATTACTGGCTAACCTGTTCACCACTGGGACCTGGACGGTCACTGTCAACATGAGGTAAAGTTCCTTCTGTTCATCTTGTGATATCTGTACAAGTCAATGGCCCGAGTGTGGGTGTGGTCCTGATAGGATAATCAAAGGAAAGCTTACCTAAAATTCAGGGCTGTGAATTTCCACTGTTGAACAAATTTGCCTCAAGTTACAATACACTTTAAGGGCCCTAAGCCTAGGTACTTTCCTAACTAAAAATAGTAATTGAGTAGAGATCTTGCAGATTCTGAAATCTTTCGATGGAATAGACATAGAGAAGATGTTTCCACTGGTAGGCCAGAACCCGAAATAGAGGCCATGTATTAAAAACGGTTGCTAAAATATCCAATTGGGAATGTGGGAGGAGTTTTATTAATCAGGGAGTGGTGAGAAAGTAGAAGTCTCCACCACAGGGCGTCATTGATGCATTCGGAGAGAAATTGGAAGTAATGAAATTACACATTTATGGGGTTAACTGAAGAGGGTGAGAAGAGATATAAATGGAGCATAAACATCAGTATGGGAGTGATTCAGGGTCAGATGGTAGTGTCACTGGGCTGCTAATTTAAGGACACAGGTTAATGCTCAGGGGACAAAGGTTCAAAACCCACCCTGGCAACTGGTGCCATTTAAATTCACTTCATAAATCTAGAAGCTCTCAGTAACGGTGACTGTGAAATGTCATCAGCTGTTTGTAGAAATCTATCTAATTCACTTCAGGGAAGAAATTCTGCCCTACATGTCACCCCAGATCCATAGCAATGTATTTGGCCCTTAACCGCTCTTGAAATGACGTCATAAGCTTCTCAGTTTAAGGGAAATGATAGTCAGTCAGCAAATAGTGGCCATATGCATGTTGACAAAATGGTGGCCATATCCACATTAGTGATGCTTACATCCAATAAAAAATAAAGTCAAACGCTGGGTGAAATGGCCACCTCTTTTTGCTAATGCTTCGGAAAATTTGGTTGCCAAAATTCCCGGAATTTGTGTAGACTTTGAGAGAGATGGTTCACTTTAAATATATCATAAAATAGATTTGATCAGTTGGCTTGGTTTAAAGAATTTTCATTTCAATGTTGAGCTCTCATGTGTGTACACTCGAAACCGAGAAGTCCGAAACATTAGATTTGAGACGTGCCAGTTTGCTCAAGTTATTTTTGTATAAATTATGTCCAATTTTTGAAATCTCTCTTGCAACCATGAAAAATATGAGAAGAAGATGCATGGGGTGCAGATTATCCATTGGTCCTGGGCAGAAACAGTGTTCATGTATGTATTGCCTGCTCAGAGTTTGAGCTTTCACTTTTTGAAGTAATTTCCAGGTAAAAGACAAGATCAGTAATATAGAAAGACATGTTTTCTCACAGTAATTCTGACATAAGCCTTAACACCACCTCAGGGTTGTTTCAGACATGTTTCAGGGGACTGTCCCCACATTCTCTCAATAAGGCAGAACCATTAGCTTCACTTTGGTTCAATATCTCTGGGTTTGGGGCGAGGTATTAATCACACAATGTACATATTCATTCTACCCGTTCTGGTTTGAATAACTACCACAAGGTGAAATGGAAAGTCTTTCTGCACTCTGCTGCTCACGGAGTCTCAGTCAGCAGCACAGGCTACATTACTGATGCAGCATTTGCAGCACTTCCTGCGATCTTGTCTCTCTTTAGAGATGAAAAGGAGAGAGTGCAGAAGATGTAGATCTGAAATGAAAATGGAAAATGACAAAAGTGTGCAGCAATCACAGAATGATTGGGTTGCAGAAGGAGACTGTTCAACCCATCAAGCCCTGTCTAGCTCTCTGTCAATTGAATCAATCCAATTCCCCTGCTGTATCCCTGTTTACCTTCATGTTTATCTCCCTTGTTGGACACATCCAATGAACTTTTGAAATAGCTGTTTCCACTTGCAGCACCCAAATGTGCAGTGAGTTCCAGGTCATTGTGTAAAAGACGTTCTTCTTCACATTCCCTCTGGACCTCTTGCCAAAAAGGTATGATCAAGCAATGCAAACAGTTTTGATTTACCTACTTTATTTAAACCTGTCAGAATTGTAGACACCCCCGACAGATTTCCCTGAGCCTTCACTACTCCAAGGAAAACAACTTCAGTTTCTCCAAACTAACACCTCGAAGCTAAAAATCTGTCATTCCTGGAATCATTCTGATAGGTCTTCTTCACACTTTCTTAAGGACCTTCAAGTTTCCCCTTAAAGTGTGGTGACAAGTAGTTCTGGTCTGGAATGCCCTGCCTAGAGCAGTGATGGAGGTTGGCTCAAATGAAGCATTCAAGAGGACATGAAGTAATTACTTAAATAGAAACAATGTGTAAGGGTGTAGGGAAAGGCTGGTGAGTAGCTAAGTGTGGATACTCACTTGGAGAGCTTGGCACAGACATGATGGGCTGAATGGTTTCCTTCTGTGCTGTAGTACTTCTGTGATTCTGACTAAAATTGGATACAATCCTCTAGTTGGGGCCTAACCAGAATTTTCTGAGGGTTCAGTATAATTTGCCTTCTTTGTGTACCAACACATTTATTTATGAAGCCTAAGATCTCTTTGGCCATCTATTCTCTCAACATATCTTACCAGTTACAAAGGCCTACATGCATGAATCTCCCAGGCATCTATGTTCCTGCCTTCCCTTTAGAAAGTAAATTAATATTGCCTCTCCCTGCTCCTTCAGATGAAATGCATTACCTCATAATTCTCTGCATTATGTTCCGACTGCCACTTACCTGCCCATACCGTGGGCATCTATCTATGTCACAGAGTCATTGAGCTGAACAGCATGGAAACAGACCCTTCGCTCCAACTCATCCATGTCAACGAGATATCCTAAATAAATCTAGTCCCATTTGCCAGCATTTGACCCATATCCCTCTAAACTCTTCCTATTCATATACCCATCCAAATGCCTTTTAAATGTTGTTATTGTGCCCACCTCCACGACTTCCTCGAACAGCTCATTCCATACACGCACCACCCTCTGCATCAAAAAGTTGCCTCTTAGGTCCTTTTTAAATCTTTCCCCTTTCACCTTAACCCAATGCCCTCTAGTTTTGGACTCTCCACCCTGGGGTGGAGACCCTTGTCTATTTCCCCTATCCATGCCCCTCATGATTTTATAAACCTCTATATGGTCACCCCTCAGCCTCCAATGCTTCAGGGAAGATAGCCCCAGCCTATTCAGCTTCTCCCTATAGCTCAAACCCTCCAACCCTGGCAACATCCTTGTAGATCTTTTCTGAACTCTTTCAAGTATTACAAGTTATAAGGAAAGGCTGGATAGACTGAGACTTTTGTCACTGGAGAGTATGAGGTTGAGAGGTGACCTGATAGGGGTTTATAAAATAATGAGAGCTATTGATAGGGTTGATGGGAGTTGTTTTCCTAAGATTGGGACTTTCAAGATGAAGGGGCACATTTTTAAGATGAGAGGAGACAAATTTAGAAAAGACATAAGAGGCGAATTTTTCACACAAGAGGAGGGTTCACATGTGGAATGAACTTTGTGGTGAAGTGGTGGATGCAGGTAGAGTTACAACTTTAAAAGACATTTGGGTGGATAGATGAATAGGAAAAGTTTGGAGTGATATGGACTAGGAGCAAACTAGTTTAGTTTATGTTCAGCGTGGACTGGTTGGACCGAAGGGTCTGTTTCCATGCTGTATGACTCTGTGACTCTATAACATTCTTCCTGTAACAGGGAGACCAGAACTGCATGTAGCATTCCAAAAGTGGCCTAACTAATGTTCTGTACACCGCAATGTGACCTCCCAACTCCTATACTCAATGCACTGACCAATAAAGGCGAGCATAACCAAACACTGTCTTCACTATCCTGTCTACATGTGACTCAATTTTCAAGGAACAATAAACATGCTCTCCAAAGTTGCTTTGTTAAGTAACATTCCCCAGGACTTTACCATTCAGTGTATGAGTTCCCTCCTGATTTGCCTTTCTAAAATACAGCACTTCATATTTATTTAATTAAACTCCACCTGCTATTCCTTGGCCATTAGGCCTTCTGATCAAGATCCCATTGTACTCTGAGATAACCTTCTTCACTGTCCACTACACCTCCAATTTTGGTCTCATCTGCAAACTTTGTAACCATACCTCCTATGTTCACATCCAAATCATTTATATAAATGAAAAAAATCAGTGGACCCAGCACCAATCCTTGTGGCACACTGCTGGTCACAGGCCTCCAGTCTGAAAAGCAACCCTCCACCACCACCCTCTGTCTTCTACCTTCAAGCCAATCTGATTCCAAATGGCTAGTTCTCTCTGCATTCCATATAGCCTTGCTAACCAGACTACCATGAGGAACCTTGTTGAACGCCTTACTGAAGTCCATATAGATCACTCTGCCCTCATCAATTCTCTTCGTTATTTCTTCAAAAATCTCAATTAAGTTAATGAGCCATGATTTCCCACGCATAAAGCCATGCTGACTATCCCTAATCAATCCTTGCCTTTCCAAATACATGTGAATCCTGTCCCTCAGGATTCCCTCCTACAATGTGCCCACAATTGATGTCAGGCTCACCAGTCTGTAGTTCCCTGGATTTTCCTCTCCACCTTTCTTTAATAGTGGCACCACGCTAGCCAACCTCCAGTCTTCTGGCACCTCACCTGTGGCTATCGATGATACAAATATCTTGGTAAACTGCCCAGCAATCATTTCCCCAGCTTCCCACAGAGTTCTAGAGTACACCTTATCAGACCCCAGGGATTTATCCACCTTTATGCGTTTTAAGACGCCCAGCACCACCTCCTCTGTAATATGGACATTTTTCAAGATGCTGCTATTTATTTCCCCACGTTCTCTATCTTCCATATCCTTTTCTGCAGTAAACACTGATGCAAGACACTCGGTTAAGATCTCCCCCATCTCCTGTGGTTTCGCACATAGATTGCCTTGCTGATCTCTTGTTAAAGAAGTTCAGTATCATTCTAATACACCTCGAATATTGGTATCGTCAGCTGAAATTATCAGGTATCTGCTCTGGCTTCCATGTTGAAAATTCTTGACATCTAGCTTGTTCATTGTGTTTGGTAAGATAAAAAGTTGAATATTAATGAGGCAGATTGACCCACTGATAACAAGCTATAACTCCCCTCACTTGACAACAAGTCACTGCCTAGCAAGAAATTTATATTTCTGGCTTACTTTTCCTCACATTTTATTCTTCCTCTTCATTAACTGTTTTTTGGCTATTGTTTGCTGTTTTTATATTCTCTCCAAATTTCCGACATGTCATCAATCTTTGCACAGTTATGTGTGTTTTCTTTAACTCTGACACTGTCATTAACAGTTTTAGTTCAATGTGGTGGTGGGAATTTTTCTTACTCATTGGAATGTATCTATTGTGTGGATTCTGAAATATTCCCCTTCAATGTCTATTACTGCATGTCAATTGACATATCCTTTAACCTAATTTGTCAATTCACTTTAGCCAGTTCTGCTTTCATGCCCTCATAACTGCCTGTATTTAAATTTAGAATAATGATCTTGGACTCACTCATTTCACCCTCAAATGGGCTGTAAAATTCAATCATACTATGTTTGCTGCTACCTTAGGGTGCCCACACTATGAGATATTAATTAATCCCATGTTGTTCCACAATACCAGGCATAGTATAGCCTGCTGCCTGGTTGGCTCAAGAATGTGCTATTCTAAAGACAAAACTTGTGATCCAGGCTATCTTTTCCCATCTGACTTTTCCAGTCAATACCTCCACCAGAGGACGATCACAGATATCAGCCTTCAGCCAATGCAATTCACTCCATGCAACATCAAAAAATGCTGGAGGCACTGGATACTGCAAAAGCTGTGGGCCTTGCCAGCATTCTGGCAATAGTACTGAGGATATGTGCTCCAGAACGTGCTGTTCCCCTGGCCAAGTCATTTGAGTTCATCAACAATATTAGAATCTAAGATAACACGGTGTGGAGCTGGATGAACACAGCAGGCCAAGCAGCACCATAGCAGCAGGAAAGCTTGACGTTTCGGACCTAGACCCTTCATCAGAAATGGGGGAGGGGAAGAGGGTTCTGAAATAAATAGGGAGAGAGGGGGAGGCGGATAGAGGATGGATAGAGGAGAGGATAGGTGGAGAGGAGGCAGACAAGTCGAAGAGGCGGGGATGGAGCCAGTAAAGGTGAGTGTAGGTGGGGGGGCAGGGAGGAGATAGGTCAGTCCAGGGAGGACGGACAGGTCAAGGGGGCGGGATGAGGTTAGTAGGCAGGAGATGGAGGTGGGGCTTGAGGTGGGAGGAGGGGATAGGTGAGAGGAAGGACAGGTTGGGGAGGTGGAGATGAGCTGGGCTGGTTTTGGGATGCTGTTGGGGGAGGGGAGATTTTGAAGCTTGTGAAATCCACATTGATGCCATTGGGCTGCAGGGTTCCCAGGCTGAATATGATTTGCTGTTCCTGCAGCCTTCGGGTGGCATCACTGTGGCATTGTAGGAGGCCCAGGATGGACGTGTCGTCTGAGGAATGGGAGGGGGAGTTGAATCTACCCAGCAGTTTGGAAACTTGTCCAAGTATGTTCTCTACACAAAAAGCAGGAAAAATTGAACCTGACCAATTGAGCCTCTGTTCGATCATCAGCAACGTGATGAAAGAGGTCATCAACAACACTATCAATTTGCGCTTACAAAGAAGTAAGTAGCTTACTGACACCCAGTCTGGATTCCACCAGGACTGCTCAGCTCCTGACCTCATTATAGACTGGGTCCAAGCATGTTGCAAAAGAGCCAAATCCCTGTGGTGAGGTGACAGTGACAGCTCTTAACAAGGCTGCATTCGACCAAATGTGGCATCAAGGAGCCCTAGCAAAACCAGAGTCATGGAAATTGAAGGGAAGCTCTCCACTGGTTGGTGTCATAGTTAAGACAAAGGAAGATGGTTGTGGTTGTTGGAAGTCAGCCATATCAGCTACAGGACATCTTTGCAAGAGTTCCTCAGGGTCATAGTTATGGCAAGACTACCTTCAGCCGCTTTATCAATAACCTTCCCTCCATCCATAAAGCTAGAAGGGGGCATGTTCACCAATGATTGCACAATGTTCAGCACCATTGGTGACTCCTCAGATACTGAAGCAGTGAATATCTATGTGCAGCAATATCTGGACCACATCAAAGCTTGGGCTGATGAGTGGCAGTAACATTTGTGCGAAATAAATGCCAAACAATGACCATCTCCTACAAGAGATGATCTGTCCATTGTTCCTTGACATTAAATGGCGTTACCACCGTTGAATCCCCCTCTATCAACATCCTGAAGTTACCATTGACCAGAAACTGGATTGTCCTAGCCATGTAAACACTGTGGCTACAAGGGTAGGTCAGATGTTAAGAAGACTGCATTGAGTAACTCACCTCCTGATTCCTTAAAGCCAATCCACCAAGGCACAAGTGAAGAGTTCAATGGAGTATTCCCACTGACACTCTAGAAACTTGACACTATCCAGGATAAAGCAGACTGCTTGATTGGCACCACATCCACAAGTATCCATTCCCTCCCTCACTGAAGCTCAGTAGCAGCGGTGTGTCCTATTTTCAAGATGCATTACAGAAATTCACCAAGTCTCCTCAGACAGCACCTTGCAAACCCACGACCGCTGCCATTTAGATGGACAAGGGTGGCAAGTTCGCCTCCAAACCACTCACTGCCTTGACTTGGAAATATAGTGTCTGTTGCTTCTATGTCACTGAGCCAAAATCCTGGAATTCCCTCCCTTGCACTGTTAACACAGCATATGGACTGCAGTGGTTCAAAAAGGCATATTCCCACTAAGTTCTCTAGGGAAACTAGGGATGGACAATAAATGCTGGTCCAGCCAGTGACACCCACTTCCCTTGAATGAATTAAAAAAAAAGTAGATTAAATCTCCCATGATTCTGATGGGTTAGCATTTTGATTTTATTTGTGCTCCACATGACTATGTGGTAATTGTTAGGCCAGGTCAACGTCCTGGAATTCCCTCCCTGACAGCACTATGCCTCAAGAACTGCAACAGTACAAGAATACAGCATACTACTGCCTTCTTCAGGTCTATTAGGAATGGCCTAGCCGGTGATGCCCACATTCTATGAACGAATAAAGTAAATCAGTACCCTTTAATATTTCTTAAACTCTTTTGTTTATAATAGGCTTCTATAATTTAAATCCAACCATACACTGAGAGGTCATTTATTTGATCAAGCAGCACTGTATATTTTTAAATGCCACTAAAGGTCAGTGGTTGCATTGCACTGGCACTTGTACATCCTTTCACATTATTGTAGGCCGTTTAGAGTATGGCCTGTTTCTTGGAACTCTCTAATAACAATAGCCAACAGGTAACTCTCGGCCTTAGCTACAAGATAGCTTGTGTAACCAACATTTCCGGCAGATGGTTTTCAATTGCACATCACTTTACAGTGTTTCTAGGTCAATGGTTTGGACCGTATTTAATGTTAAGTAGGTGTCTAATGCTACAAAATGGGTTTAATATTTAGCAAAAAGAAACACTGCAAGGTATGGCTTCAATTCATATTTAAACCATTTTAAAGAATCAAAATTCAGGCATAATTTATTCATGAGTCTGTTATAATCAAATTACAATTTGTCATTGGTTAGGCCACTTTTGGAATATTGCATTCAGCCCCGGCCTCACTGCTACAGGAAAGAAGTTGTGAAACTTGAGAGGGTGCAGAATAGATTTACAAGGATGTTGCCAGGGTTGGAGGGTTTGAGCTATAGGGAGAGGCTAAATAAGTTGGGGCTATTTTCCCTGGAGCTTCGGAGGAAGAGGGGTGACCCTACAGGGGTTTATAAAATCATGAGGGGTATGGATAAGGGTGAATAGACAAAATCTTTTCCCCAGGGTAGAGGAATCCAAAACTAGAGGGCATACGTTTAAGGTGAGAAGGGAAAGGTTTAAAAGGTACCTGAGGGGCAACTTTTTCACGCAGAAGGTGTTCCACAAATGGAACGAGCTGCCAGAGGAAGTGGTGGAGGCAGGTACAATTACAACATTTAAAAGGCATCTGGATGGGTACATGACTAGGAAGGGTTTTGAGGCTTATGGGTCAAATGGAACTAGATTTATTTAGTAGGATATCTGGTTGGCTTGGACAAGTTGGACGGAAGGGTCTGTTTCTGTGCTTACAGCTCCATGACTCTACGACTAAATGTTTCCTACCACCCATTTGGTGAACTATATCACTGGGAAAAGCAGTGTGTGCTCCATTGGCTACAGTTTCAGGCCCAAGGACGTGTTGTGTCACGCACCATCTTACAGAGCCATGAGCACATGCAGATAGTGTGCACTGGAGTTGGGCAGAGTGGGCAGATCATGGTAGCTAACTCAATGTACCCTGCTGATTTGATACCAACTGATATTTTCAACTTGAATGCTCCAGCAAGTGCTCTCAGTTAACTGTTGCTGGACATGAGTGGGAAGGATAGCCCATCAACACTATTTAAAAGAGAGCACCATTCACAGGTTAATTAATGTTTGGTTTTGTCTGGCCCTTGGGGAGCTGAAACCCCTTTTTGTTCAAGGCTGTGACAATTGCATTTCTCCAGTGTTATGGGTTTATCCTTGTGTCTAAGGAGGACTGGAAAATTATAGTTAGTGCTTTCACACTTTTCACCATTACTTCCCTCATTATTTCTGGATGCACTCCGTCTGGACTCGGAAAACAAGCTTACTCTTATGTCTTTTACCTTTCAGCTGTTTGAAAGACAAACCTACGGACAGTAGAAGAACACCAAGAAATGGCAATGCTAAAAACAGGTCATCACTTGATTTCACGCTCAAAGAAATCAGAATGAACATAAGAAGTTTAAATGGGTCATTTGTCTCTTTGAACTTGCTCCAGCATTACAAGAAGATCATGGTCAAACATCAGGGAATTTGTGGCCAATTTTTCAGTACTATCTTTACTTATTCTAAGCATGTTGTAGAGGATATTATGAAGTTGGATCTGGATGTGCTACTAACCTGGGCACAAGTGGATTAGAGCAAGGCCACAGGACAAGGATTGTCAGTCTCCTGTTAGGAAACAACTGGTTTATTCAGAAGCCTTGAGGTCATCTTGAAATCTTTCAGCACCCTCCATACATTATGCAGGTGACTGGCTCCTTCATGCTGCTTACCCTGTGTTCAGCTGTGACAGGTTCACGGGGAGTTAACGATAACAGCAGGCTTCCATAATGAATCTGTCTAACCTTGTTCATCGATTAATATCAAATCTGTCTCTTTGGCATACCTCCAGCAGACTTTAGATATGGAACAACACTTTTATCAATATGAAATTCGTACAGATTTCCTGCAGAACTGTGAGTGTGTCTGTGTGTGTGTGCGTGTGTATATCTGTGCATGAATTTCTGCATTTATCTGTGTGTGAATGTTTGTGTGTCAGTATTTGTCTGTGAGTGTGTGTTTTTGTGTGTGTGCACCTGCCTACGTGTTTCTGCATTTATCTGTGTGTGTCGGTTTCTGTGTCTGTGTCAGTATGTGTGTGTGTGCGCGCACGCACATTTCTGTGAGGCTGTGTGTATGTATTCTGTGTTCTGTGTTTATCTGTGTGTGTGCATCTATGTGTGTGTCAGTATGTGTTTCTGTGTGTGCGCGTCTTTGTGCATGTGTGTCTGTGTGTGTGCATGCATAGTGGTCCCTGAATGGCACCTGTAGCACTGAAACAGAGCCTATTGGTGCACTCTGCATCTCCTACCTTCCCAGCCAGTGACCAACCCATGCCACCAGGTTATCTGGAGTTACATTTTCATTTTTGATGGTCATTTGTGTGGATTTTATGGCATGAGCTCAGGCTGTTTGTATAGACAACATCCACAGTTAACAACAATGACGTATTTAAATGGTACTGTTATTGTAGTGAGAATATCTTCAGGCTTTTGACAGAAAGCAAAATCTGACCCTGAGCCACGTGTTAGGTTAGCTGATCAAAATTTTGGTAGAAGTAGTAGTTGGAAAGAAAGGAGAGAGGTAGAGAGTTGGAGAGGAAATTTCAGAGTGTTGCGTTGAGGGAGATGGAGTGAATAAAATCAGCGATTTTCGAAAAGTCCGAGTTGGAGAAACAGTGGTGTTAATTTGGACAGGAACTCTCTGCCTTCCTGTTGTGCTAAGTGATGCTCTGCAATAACAACACAGGAGTTGTCATACAAAGGAACAAAACTTAAAATTATTTGTGAAGAGCATTTACTGCACAGCAGCATCAAGTAAGATTCACATTTTCAGCAGGGCACTGGATTTTGCTTCTGCGAATGTATTTAAATTAGAGTGCCACACAGCAGGAGTACAATCAGCTCGCTGAGCAAATTTCGAACATAACTGGTCAAGTATCGCAGCATTTGCTTATTGCAAGAATATTTAGGGTGTGAAATTGTCTTCCTGTGCTCCTCAGAGACAGCTGTGAAGCACCAAGGAAGTGCAGCTCATGGCAACTTCAAAGTGATTCACATGGCTTTAGATGAAACAACGGAAGCTGGTTAATCATCATCTTCTTTTCAGGCAGTTCCTCGGAACTGAAAAGATTTGATTTCACTCTGGTTCAATAGGTTCTGAGTCCAATGCACCATTTGCAGCCTCTGCAACACACAGAGCAGTTGGTGCTCAGAGGCCCAGCTAGACGAGGTGTATGGAGGGCCCTACACATCACGAGTGCCCTTATGTTCTGCAGTGACTATGCTCCAAGTAGAACAGTTGCCTCGGGAACCTGGTGGCTAGGCAAACAAATGACAATGTCCTGCCAATGAAACTGGTTTTGAGTGATCCATGCCTAGTTGCTGGGAAGGTTGCTTTAGGAAAAGGTGGCGCTGTGGGCTTCACTTTTCTTGCCAACCGAATCTAGAAGACTTTTGTGAAGAAACTGCCGGCAGTGCCTGCTGTATGTTGTCCAAGTCTCCAATTAGGAGAATGAGAATCACTGCAGGCCAGTAAATCATTACCTTAGTCTTGGGTTTTAGGTTATGTTGCTCAAATGCTCTAATACTCAGCCAACCAAAAGCTGAGCTGGCAATGATGAATTTCATTTCTCAACAAAGGCAGACATAGACAGAGGTAAAGGACAATGGTTCATGTCTTTCAGGATCTCTGTTATTGATCTTAATCACCCAGGGGGAGTGGTTGTGATGTTGGAGCTGATTGGAAGATAACCCTAGGGTTTAGGCCCGAAACGTCAAGTTTTCCTGCTCCTATGATGCTGCTTGACCTGCTGTGTTCATCCAGCCCCATGCTTGTTATCTCGGATTCTCCAGCATCTGCAGTACCTTTTATCTCTGGAAGATAACCCTGGCTGGTTTAATGAATTGGTCAATAGCTTAAGTTTCATACAGTGCACACATCAATATAATCTATGCAGTGTTGAATCAGTGTTTGATTTGAATCCATTTAGAATTGATGTTCACTGAGATGTGAACATGGCCTTCAGCAGAGCTTGGGCTTCAAACTCCACTTTCTTCTCCATTCTCTGGAGGTTTGAATTAAACCTGCCATGTCTAATTACAAGAGGCCTCACAAAAATTGACCACCTCACTTAGGATTGGAGATAGAGCCTGCCCATAGTGCTCAAGTGCAAAGGTATGGACAGAGACACCTCAGCAATATGTGCCCCCTATACTCAGAATCTTTCCAAAGCTTGTCCAAGTTACATAGGCTTTTATTGATTCCCAACACCACGTCCTACTCAAAGCGTAAAAGTGTAACTCAAAATTATGTGGAGCCTTGTTGCAAAAGTGTGTAAATCAAAGGGGACGAAGCCATCCGTTCACTCTCTTTGTGAGAGTGAAGTACAGCGTGTGTTTACCATCATGAACAGTAAAGTACCAGGTTAGTTCAAGGATTGTTCAGTCTTGACTGTGGACAAATCAGTGTTACTCCTTATCAAGATTGGTGAAAAAGCACCTCTTGAGTGGCAAGCACTCCCATTCATATTTTTCAAAACTTTCATTCCTGCGACACAATCTGCACACTTATGCCTTGACTACTTGTCTAGTTCCAGGCTGTTACAAAAAAACTTCACTCTGGACAGCTTCATAATCGGAGTAGCTAATGGCAGAATCTTTAGGGAGTAAACTATTTTGACAAGCTTGGAATGAAGGCAACTGGAAGCACCACAGATATGACTTTTGAAGACTTCACTGAAGTGCACATCAAATGTAATCGAAGACACTGATTATGGATAGCAAGACTCTCTATTTACTAGATTTTTGTACATTCAGGGGTACCATAATGCATCTTGCATTTATACATCATTTCCACCAGATTCAGGAGATTTGAGGCATTGACCCTTTCCATTCCATACCAAACTGTCACATGAGCTGAAACCACTACACGGTTTGATGCTATAGTCAAGCACATTGACTCATCACCATACATATCAAATCTGGTCAATGCACAAATAGAGAACATAGTCTACGATCAACTTTAAGGTGGTCAACAAAGCTGTCATTCCAGAGAAGAATCCACTCCCCACAATCCAAGAACTTTCAGTATCATTTCTTGACTTGGTAGTCTTCACAAAGTTCAACATGTGACAAAGTTATATTCAGATACTACTGTTGAATGGCATAGCAAACACATAGGGCTGAGTGGCCAACTCTTTCCTTGTTTCCATGCTCATGTCTGTTGGACAAGGGCTGTTGGTCCTCCTTTGCTGCCTTCTGGAACCCTGATCCCACCTTACTTGAAGGCAAACACTTTTGTTCCTGGCCATACACCAAATTGGAATTTAAACTAATGGTGTGACTCATCAGGGTGGCAATGGCCTAATGGTATTATCGGTAGGCTGTTAATCCAGAGACCCAAGTAAAGTCCTAGGGACCTGGGTTCAAATCCTGCCAGGCCAGTTGGTGGAATTAAGAATCTAATGGTGACTGTTAAACTGTTGTTGGGGAAAAATCCATCTGGTTCACTAATGCCCTTTAGGGAAGGAAATGGACATCGTTGCCTGGACTATTTGACTCTTAACTATCCTCAGGGCAATTAGGGTTGCGCAGCATGAATGATAATTTTAAAAAAAACTCTCTGCTGGATCAAAGAGTCCAGTTAATTTCCTCTATCTTTGATGCATCACAGCAGCTAAAGCTGAATCCAACACATTAGCTGAGTTGAAATTCCACAAACTGAAAATCTTCACCGCAGATGTAAATGCTGTGAATCACACTGATGTTCACTAGCTCTCACATGCATGTAAATCTTATGTTTCAGAATCATCTGCCAGAACTTACCCACCATCGACGGCAGGCTGACATGTCTATAATTCCCAGGCATTCCTTATAGCCTTTCTTAAATAAAGGCACAACATTAACCTCTGGCACATCACACGTGGTTATAGATGATGCAGAAATGTTTCTGCAAGAGGCCCCCGCAATTTCTTCCCTATCTTCCCACAATGCCCTGGGATACACTTGGTCAGGTAATGGAGATTTATCCACCTTTATGTTTTCTAACACCTCCAGTACTTCCTCTTCTGTAATGTGAACTGTTTTCAAAACATTAAGATTTTTTTCCCCAAGTTCTCTAGCCTCCATTTCCTTCTCCACATTAAGAACTGATGTGAAATATTCATCTAGTATCTCACTCATCTCCTGAGGTTCGACATGTAGTTGATCTCATTGATCTTTAAGGGGCCCTATTCTCTTCCTAGTTGCTCGTTTGCAGCCATTTTTGTAGAAAATCCAGATTATCTATTAAACTGGATAAATGCTAACCTGGGGTAGTCCTTGTAAAATATGCTCCATCATCCTCTGAAAACTGGCACAGGCTGATGATACCCCAAATGGCAATCTCATATTTTGTCACAAACGCTTGCGGGTATTAATTGTAGCATACTTCTAACCACAATTGCAAGTACACATGGCTCATGTCCAGCTTCATGAAGGATAGCCACCCCACCAGCTTTGTGTTCTAATCTCTAATGTGAGGGATTGCGTATTTAACAAGCTGCAAAAAGCCATTTACTGTTTGGTTAAAATCCCCGCTGAGCCAAACCTATCTGTCAGGCTTCACAATTGGTGCTGCCCATTCTGCAAACTGGGCTGATATGATTTCTTCGCTTTCCAGGCTTCAGATTTCTGCATCTACCTTTGCCTGTAAGGGATATGGTACTAGGCAGGCCTTGTAGAATATCTTCTGGGTCAACATGCAAGGTGACCTCGGCTCATTTGATAGTCCCTAGACCTTGCTGAAAAACCTTTGGTATTTAATTAGGAATTCACTCAGGCAGCCACTTCCCAACTGAAAAATTTTGACCCAGTCTCGGTGAATTGTTCTCAATGAATTTCACCCCATCAAGCTTGGGCCTGAGCCTTTTACTATAATCAGTGGTAATTGAACCAGGTGCTTCTCATAAAAGACCAGAACCAATGTTGTACCCTTAATCTGTAAAGGTTCCCCGGTATAGGTTCTCAGTCTAGCCAAGGTCTTGCACAAAGTTAAGGGCTGGACTCCAGAGTGAACTTTGTTAAAGATGGTTCTACAATCACTGAAACAGCCGCTCTGGTATCAACCTCCATTAGAACCAGGTGATCATTTAACCAGATGTTTATTTACTAGCCTACAAGGTCTCTTACTCCATTTAGTAAAAGTGGGACTCATTTTGTTGTCTTGTGTCCACTTACCAGCAGCAAATACAATGGCTTGCAGATCCTCAAATTTTAATCATGTGGAGGAGGCTTGGGTTTGTTTTGCAGTTTTACAGTGGCTGACCGAAACTCCCTCTGTTCAGGATATGTCCTGAGTGAGGCTATGCAATTGCCTTCAATCAAGTGGTGTTCCCAGCTTAGTCATCCTGGCATGAGAGTGTCCACTCTCATCAGAATAACCTGCCATTCATAAGCTCCATTTGCCTCATTTTTTAATGACAAAGCTAGCTGTAGTGCCTATTTGAAGTCCAGTTGGGCTTCAGCTAGTAAGCACTAAGGCATGGTTACATACCAAAGGGTCTCTCATTAAGGGCTAAACTAAAGTCACATGCCCCTGCCAGTCATCCTAACCTAGCCAAAACTTCCACTACAGATTCTCTTGGTTCTCAAATTGCTGAGTAAACCTGACAGCAGCTCAGAATTAGAGGAGGCTTGGGGTCATAATATTCCTGAACTAAAATGGTCAAATCATGGGAAAGCTAGGCTCCTCATAACCAAAAAGCTGTGTGTCCACAAGCTATCAGGAGAATTACATGTTGCTTTTCATCTGCCCCAATGTCATTTGCCCAGAAAGAGAAACACATTCTCTCCACACACTGGGCCTAGTCCTCAGCAGGATCAAACAAGTCAAGCTTTCCAAATAGCAGTATGGTGCCAGAAATGCTTACCCCAGCTCAAAGACAATTGTCATAAGAGAAATTCTTTAGGAGCATGATTTTTTTTTTCCCTCTCTTGTAGCCACTGAAATAATTCCACAGAGGCCATTATCCTATCATCAAGTCACCCTCTATTTACATATGGCAAGTCCTCAACACTGATCCAACTTTCTCAGATCAAGTAGGAAGCTTGACACTCCTAGTTATATCAGTCAGCCAGGGCTCCCTGATTGGGACCAGATTAACAGCCAACTATGCAGTCCACCTGGCTGACCTCATTACAATCACTGCAGAGGGGATTTAAAACTTTTATCTTCCCTACAACATTTGTTAGGTCTCTGAACTACCGGGCCATTTAACTTAGCAGCATGTCAACACCTTTCCCAAAAAATGTAACGTAATATTTTTGATTTGAACGGAATGGTTACACTTTAAAAATTATTTCAGTCAATGATTTGTCTTTAAAATCATACTATTTCACTCGTGGAAATAGCTGACTGCTCCTGTGGGTTTTTTTTTTAAGTAAGTGAAACCTGCAACCCACTGACTGGCTGCTGCCAGAATTAGCAAAATGGTTGCAGCCTGGCTTATATTTAGGCAAAGTAAATGAAGAGTATTCATAGATGAGCTTCCTGTTTCTCAGCATTAACACCGAAGGGGCAGTGTCAGTGCAGGCTGCCCTTTCAGTCCAGCCAGAGAGCTCAGTTCTCAGCCAGATGAGAAAGAAACTGTTGATCTTGTCTGGGTGGGATTGTGAAGCTGGCTCATCTCACACGGAAACCCTGTTGCCTGATCGCGAAGCCAGCTCCACTCATGATGCTGGAAGGAATCGATCCCCTGGACTGTTCCTGCTGGAGGAGCACCTATCAGAGTGCATGGCAAGAAGAAGAAGAGGTTGCATTTCTGTAGCACCTCTGCACATCCCGGAGCGCTACGCAGGCCATGGAATTGAGCCAGTCCTATAAAGTCAGAAACATAGCAGCTAAAGTGTGCACTGCGACATCTCTAAAACATGTACTTTTAACCATGTGAGAAATGTGATAACAACCATGGTTTTTTTGTAAAAAAACCCAGAAATTGCTGGAAAAACGCAGCCCGTCCGGCAGCATGTTCAGCTTTTAGTAACGTTGCCTCAGAGATTGGCTTTGGTCAGGTCACTGGCCAGGACTTCCCTGTTCTTTTTCAATATATTGTCTGTGGGCTATTTTACAACCTGCTCAGATAGTTAGATCCTACACTCCAAAGAAGCAACCTGCACCAGCACCGACCTCCCTCAGCACAGGAAAGAGGTGTTAATCAGATAGAATATTACGCTCCTTGCTAGCTTGGATAAATGTTTGCAAGAGGAGCAAGTGAGAAAATCCAAGATTTAAAGAAAGCAAATACCATTGGCCCAGTAAAATGGCTTTGTTCTACAATTTGCCTTTTTGCTGTGAAATGTAATTTTGCACATTGCTTGATTTCTTTTGGTTTGCAAAAGTAGACTATAAGCTTATTAATTTTGTGGCACTGTGTACAGTGCTGATCAAACCACAGTGATAGAGTAAGTGGTTCCGTAACCATGGAGATGAAGCAAGCTCCATGATATCAGCTCTGGGTCATAGTGCACTGCCTTGTGATGGTCTCATGAAAGAGTGATTGTTCTAGTGAGCTTTGATCTAAAGTTTTGTAGTGATATCTTTGTGTTAGCAGTAACCTGGGCTCATTATATACTGTTTACTTAGATATGTAACACATATCAGCATTGCTGACAGTGAGCGACAAATCATTGCTTTCTGTTCTCCAGAATATTAGCTGCATTACTTTAAACTGGCCTGAAATTATGCTACACTGGTACAAAATTGACTCCTGCTGAATGGCTGGAGTCTGTATCAATGGTGCTTCAGTCTATACCTGGTCCTTATTGAGCTACCTCTTCTTTTTCAAGCCCTGCACTCATGGTTCAAATTGCTCCTACCTGTCACAAATATGCTGCCTTCTCCTACTGCTGTGCCCTGTCCTACCTGCAAACTCAATCGTTGCTGATCTCCACCTTATTGGGCAGCCGTCATTTTTTCTAGGCCTGCTTTTGGCATAGGTGTTCCAGGGGATGACTTGGTGAGTTACGCATTTAGTCAACTTGGGTCTGTAGTGATTGAACTGATGTCAGGCAGGTGGACCTCATAGAATATGAGAGCTGGCTTCAACACAACTGGATCAGTGTCAAGGATTTTCCACCTGTAAATAAAGAGTGACTTGGTGACAGGTTACTGGCCTCTCTTGAGTTATTTCAGAGAGACAAAGTACGCTCCTGAGTTGGGGTAAACATTTCTGGCATCATGCCATTATTTAGGAAACTTGACTCATTTGATCTGGCTGTCAAAGACTGGGCCCAGTATGTGGATAGAATGTGTTATTTTTTTCCTGGCAAATGATATTGGGGCAGATGAAAATCAACGAGGAAGTCTCTTGACTGCTTATGGACCTGCAGCTTTTTCGATTATTAGGAGCCTAACATTTCCTGAAGCACGAGATACAAAAGCCTTTCAAGAGTTGACAAAATTAGTTAAGGAACATTATGACCCCACGCCTCCTCTAATTCTGAGACACTATTGGTTTTGCTCAGCAATGTGAGAACCAGGGGAATCTGTATTGGAAGTTTTGGCGAGGTTAGGACGACTCGCAGAGACACGTGACTTTGGTTTGACCCTAAATGAGATGCTCAGAGACCGTTTGGTATATGGAATTTATGATGTACCTATGCAAAAGCGCCTACTAGTTGAAGCACCACAGCTGGCTTTGCCATTGGAAAACGTGGCAAATCTAGCTTTTGAGTGACAGGGTATGTTGATGGAATTGGACACCCTTGTCAGTCTGACTAAGCTTGGGAAAAACCACTTGAGTAAAGGTAAGTGCACACCTTCACTCAGGACATTTCCTGAACAAATAGACTCTAGGTCAGCCCACAGCAAAACCCCTGAACAAAGCCAAGCCTCGGCCAAACTGTTAAAATTTTCTTCGGGATCCAGGCTGGCAAGCCATTGTAGTTGCTGCCAGTATGTGGAATCGAGACAGCAAAAGACTCCCACTAGACCTAAATGGAGTAAGAGAACTCATAGGCCAGTATTCAGCAGAGTGCACACCCTGGAAAGCCCACCCGCATCTGGTTTGGACCAGTTACATTGCTTGGCAACATTCAAATCAGAACCAATCAAACTAAACATCTGGTGAAATGGTTACCTGTTTCTACCGGAGGTCGATACCAATGTGACTGTATCAGTGACTGCAGGACCGGTCTTGAACAAAATTCCAACCGAAAGAACTGCAGATGCTGTAAGTCAGAAACAAAAACAGAACTTGCTGGAAAAGCTCAGCAGGTCTGGCCGCATCTGTGAAGAGAAATCAGATCCACTGACTTTTCCTCATCACAGATGCTGCCAGACCTGCTGACCGTTTCCAACAACTTCTGTGTTGGTTTAACGAAATTTGCTCTGGGCTCGAAACCTTAAGTTTGCGTTAGACCTCAGCCAGACTGAGAACCTATACCGGGGATCCTTTACAGGTTAAAGGTACAATGTCGGATCCAGCCTCGTATGAGAAACAGCTGATTCAGTTAATGCTCAAGAACAAAAAACACAGAAAGTTACAGCACAGGAACAGGCCCTTCGGCCCTCCATGCCTGCGCCGATCCAGATCCTCTATCTAAACCTGTCGCCTATTTTCCAAGGATCTGTATCCTTCTGCTCCCTGCCCATTCATGTAGCTGTCCAGATACATCTTAAATGACGCTATCGTGTCCGCCTCTACCAACTCCACTGGCAACCCATTCCAGGCACCCACCACCCTCTGCATAAAGAACTTTTCACGCATATCTCCCTTAAACGTTTCCCCTCTCACCTTGAAATCGTGACCCTTAGTAATTGAGTCCCCCACTCTGGGAAAAAGCTTCTTTTTATCCATCCTGTTTATACCTCATTATATTGTAGACCTCAATCAAATCCCCCTCAACCTCCGTCTTTCCAATGTAAATAATCCTAATCTACTCAACCTCTCTTCATAGCTAGCACCCTCCATACCAGGCAACATCCTGGTGAACCTCCTGTGCACCCTCTCCAAAGCATCCACATCCTTTTGGTAATGTGGCAACCAGAACTGTATGCAGTATTCCAAATGTGGTTGAACCAAAGTCCTGTACAACTGTAACATGACCTGCCAACTCTTGTACTCAGTACCCCGTCCAATGAATGAAATCATGCCATATGCCTTCTTGACCTGCATTGCCACCTTCAGGGACCGGAACACCCAGATCTCTCTGTGCATCAATTTTCCCCAGGGCTTTTCCATTTACCGTATAGTTTGCTCTTGAAATGGATCTTCCAAAATGCATCACCTTGCATTTGCCTGGATTGAACTCCATCTGCCATTTCTCCGCCCAACTCTCCAATCTATCTATATTCTGCTGCATTTTCCGACAGTCCCCTTCACTATCTGCTACTCCATCAATCTTTGTGTCATCTGTAAACTTGCTAATCAGACCATCTATACCTTCCTCCAGATCATTTATGTATATCACAAACGACAGTGGTCCCAACACGGATCCCTATGGAACAGCACTGGTCACAGTTCTCCATTTTGAGAAACTCCCTTCCACTACAACTCTCTGCCTCCTGTTGCCCAGCCAGTTCTGTATCCATCTAGCTAGTATACCCTGGACCCCATGCGACTCTACTTTCTCCATCAGCCTACCATGGGGAACTTTATCAAAAGCCTTACTGAAGTCCATGTATATGACATCTACAGTCCTTCCCTCATCTATCAACTTTATCACTTCCTCAAACAATTCTATCAAGTTGGTAAGACGTGACCTTCCCTGCACAAAACAATGCTGCCTATCACTAATAAGCCTGTTTTCTTCCAAATGTAAATAGATCCTATCCCTCAGTATCTTCTCTAGCAGCTTCCCCACCACTGATGTCCGGCTCACCGCTCTATAATTACCTGATTATCCTTGCTACCCTTCTTAAGCAAAGGGACAATATTAGCAATTCTCCAGTCCTCTGGGACCTCACCCGTGCTCTAGGATGCTGCAAAGATATCTGTTTAGGTCCCAGATATTTCCTCTCTCGCTTCCCTCAGTAAACTGGGATAGATCCCATCCGGATCTGGGGACTTGTCCACCCTAATGCCTTTTAGAATACCCAACACTTTGCCCCTCCTTATGCTGACTTGACCTAGAGTAATCAAACATCTATCCCTAACCTCAATGTCCGTCATGTCCCTCTCCTCAGTGACTGCAGGACTGCAGTGAGAGGGGACTCAAAGTACTCATTAAGAATCTCACTCATTTTCTCTGACTGCTCGCATAACTAGCATAACCTCGCTTATTGTAGTATAAGGCTTGGACCCAAGCTAGATGGGCGAAATTGGTCGAGAAATGATGTGGAGGTGCCAGTGTTGGACTCGGTGGACAAAGTCAGAAATCACACGACACCAGGTTATAGTCCAATAGGTTTGTTTCAAATCACACAAGCTTTCGGAGCACAGCCCCTTTTGTCAGCTGCAATGACAGCACGTGGCACACAGACCCACGGTTTATTGGCAGAGAGATCAAGGGCAAAGAGATCAAAAGATCATACAACTGCTGTGAGAGGCGTGTCAGATGATAAGTCCCTACTGTGGCCTAGAGTGTCAGACAGTGCGAGTAAAGTGTCAACAGCAGAACAGCAAGCGAAGGGATGACCTATAATCCGATTAAATGAGGCAGAGAGAAAGCCACAAAAAATTAAAAATAAGGTGGTGCTGGAGACAAACTAAATGACTGGAGTAACATGACAGGTATAAGAATTGCATGCCAGGGGTCTAACCAAAGTAATGAGTAATCCAAAACTGTACAAACTAATTAAGGTAGAGAGATCATAACTATTTATCAATGTGTTGTTGTCAAAACATCTGTGTACCTGAGTGACGTATTTGGGCTACAGAGTCAACAATACAGGGTTACACCCATTGGAAGATAAAGTGAGGGCGATCAAAGTTGCCCTGGTTCCTATGTCTGTATTGGAGCTGAGGTCTTCCCTTGGGTTGGTGAATTATTATAGAAAGTTCTGACCTCCATTCTGGCACTCTTACACCTTGGGTCATCCTTGGAAATGGTCATATTACCAAGACATCGCCTTTGGGGAAGTGAAGAAGCAGATATTGTTGTCTAAGTGTTGACACACTATGATCCCAAGTGAGATCTGGTACTGACATACGATGCCTCCCCATAGGGTATCAGGGTACGTGTTGGCTCACAGCTGGCCCAGCGGAGAGAAACGCCCAATAGCATGTGCTTCCCAGACTTTGCCTGATGTAGAGTGCAATTTCGTCAAAATAGAGAAGGAAGGTTTGATGGTCATCTTTGGAGTGAGAAAGTTCCACCATTACCTATACGGATGTAAATTTGTAAGAGTAACGACCACAACCCCTGCTAGGGCTACTCACAGAGGACAAGGCTGTGTCACCCATAGCTTCAGCAGTGGGGTTTCATTCTAAATGCGTACAATTCTAAGTTGGACCACTGTCCCAGAGGCCATGAAGCAAATGTGGAATCTTTGAGCAGCTTCCCACTGGCAGATACGCCACAGGTGGTGCCTCCCCTGGAAGAGTTCACTCTGGTTTTAAATCTGAGCCCTGGCCGACAGATACGAAGAGGAGAGTCAGTCATCCAGCTCACTCTGCAAGCTGGCTCTGAGGGTGCTGGATCAGTGTCAAGGATTCCCCACTTGCAAATAAAGCTTGACTTGGTAACATGACACCAACCTCTGTGGAGTTAATTCAGGGTCAACTCCATTGGAGAAGCGAAAAGCAGGCCCTGTTTTACACCCAAATTTTTCATTGGAGTGATTCACATCACAGAATCTGCTCTAGTGGAATTCTGTAGGCATCCAGCCCCTTATAGATTGGAAAATAAATGTAATGTGGCCTTTTAATTGGAGCCAACCACAAACCTACCCAAGAATTATTGAATAAGGATGTTGTTGAGTAACAAAACTAAATAGATTCTTTTCCAGTAAATCCTCACAGCAATGGGGAGCACTTCAAGATATCAGTCTTCTGAAAATGCCTTCTAGCTTATCTTACTTAATCTTAAATTCCTTACTCATTTATAGTGGTTACAAGTCTGATCATAAAGATATAGTCATAATGTGGCAGCACAATTTCTGTTTTAGTTATATCAAACGGGGGTGTTGAAACACTGCGTGTTGGTGCACATGTAGATTTGTGAAGTGCTGGTGGGAGGTTACTATGAAGTGCATTGCCTATGTCTTCCCCCTTGCTGTAATTCTCTCCACGCCCCCGACAACAAAAAAAAACCTGTGGGGGATGAATCTGAACCAGAAAGAGAGCAATATTCGACATGACAAACTTTAAGCACGTTGCTGCTGTCTGTCCCTCAATTCAAGGATGTCATTCATCCAAGGGTTCCCAGTTTCACTGCCTTGGGATCTTCAAGTGACTGACCGAGGTCCTAAAGGAGTTTGCAGGCCAGGTCAAGGCCTGAAATACAGGCAGTTACCTTGTCGTAGACTATAGGCATATCCAGAAGACAGTTGCGGTCCCCTCATGTGCTGAGATATACTGAGACTCTGCTGTAAATCAATAAGAGCTTCAAAACAAGATCTGACACCAGGGTTTTGAGCCTTCACCATAGCCTGGGGCTTAATGGAAAGGAGAAGAGGAGATTTTGAGAAGTTATGATTGACTTTTTAGGATATTTTCTCATATTGTTTGGCACTAATGGCCAACTTGACTTAGTATAAAATGTGAAAATGTGGATATTTAGGTGGCTCAGGGTATGTTTCACAGAAAATGTACAGGCTGGAAGAGGCCACTGGAATGTACAACAAGTATATTATCAGTGCAAGCCTTCAGCTGGTGTGGGTTCCTGCAAACGGAACAAGTTTCTGTGAAAAAAGGTAGGCGAGCTAGCAGTGACTAGTGATGTCAATTACCACAGAACTTCAGAGAGATTTTTTTTAATTAATTGGCCTTGGTAATTTTTTGTTTTGGCTTGGCCTCTCGTACACCAGTTGTGAGTGGTGGGGGTGAGGGGGGTGGGGGTGGGTGGGGTGGGGAATGGGACGGTTTGGGAGATGTTGTGGTTGGTGGTGTATCGTACTTACTGTATGCCGTGGATGAGACAGGCTGGTCCAGGGCTGCTGTGGGTTCTGATCCTTTGTACAGGATGCTTGCCCAAGGTGGGATGTGGACGTCAGAACTTTCAGTGATGGACAGGATATGGGGTTTGAAGCTCAGCTCAGTGGTCAACCAGAGCACAGGGGTTAAGTCTTGCCGAGGCTCAGCTGAGAGAGCAGTCAGTGGTGGGAGGCGATGAGAATGGTGAGTTGTGTTGCAGGTTAGTGCAGCGGGCTCATGGTGAGCATCTGTCTTGCTTTCTGAGGTGATTTTAAATCAGATAGGTAACTGACCTATGGTAATGTTGTAGTGACAGTTAGGTACACGCCATGTCCAAATGTGACCACGCAGAGTAGGTCCGATGTTGACATTGACTGAGACACGTGAGGTGTAGGAGTCAAAGCTGTGGTCCATGCCTCACACATTCCTCCAGCACCTTCCTTGTTCCAAAACATGAGGCTCTGCAAATTCTAACCCTCAGGCTTCTTGAGCATTTTCCAATCTTGGTACGTTGCCCGAGGCCAAAGAGTATGAGTTCATCATGTGAGGATGAAAGTCAGGGTTAACGGTGGCTAATGGGGATGAAGGAGAGTGAAGGGTAACAGTTGTTCTTGGGACACATTGAAAAATAACGAATGGGGAATTTTATCGGGTAAACATTCAATCTGAGAGGGGAATAAGCCCAGGGTCAGAAGGTCAGAAGAATCTACAAGGAACATTGAACGGTTTTAAATCAAATGGCACTTACTTAGGCCAGGAGCCCGGAAGTGATGCATCTATTACTTTGGCCTACTGTTAAAATGACATGTAGGCCCAAAAGATCAGTTCAACAATAATAACTTGTGTTTATATTAAATATATAACATAATGTACAAATACGCTTCACAGGATCAAAATAAAGCAAATTTAATCAGCAAGTCATATACCGGGGAGGTTTTAGGGCAGATAGTTTGAAAGAAATAGTAACAGTGCATCATTCTCAGTCACATGATAGGGCCTCAATCTAACATCAAGCTGATAGAGCAATACTCAGTATTGCATCAGAATGTCAGCCTAGCAAGAGTGTAGGAAGCCAACTAGCCAGCAAGCGAGTCAGAAGGGAATGATACCAACTAGCCACTATCTAAAGGACAAGGGACAAAAGGAATCAAATAGCCTGCAAAAGGCAAAAATATCTAAATCCACTGCTCAACTATCATCAGTCCACAATCTACTTTTTGTGAACCACCCAGCGGGACGGATTTAGATATCTTTTAACTTGTATCTTTTTTGTAGTTACTTGTTATTTCTAATCTGTGTGTATGTATGTCGTGTTAATACTTCTTTTCAAGATCAATCACAAGTAAAGCCACACTGTTGATAACTCAAGCAAACTTGTTTAAGTTGCATCCCTTTAAAGCACAATTCATTTGATCTGCGAGAAAGGTATCCATGAGGGAGAAATCTTTTATATATTAACCCGTTTCAAACAAAAAATGACAGGGCAGGTGAATAAAAAGGAGGAACCAATTCATCCCTTCTTTCCCAGGACCTAAAGAATTTGGTGTATCCCTCTGGAACTGTATTAACTGAGGGAATTTATCCAAGGTCTGGTGGTACCAGTTTATACTGTTGTTTCTTCGCCAATTATGACTCCTGGTTGCATCTCACTTCCAAAGGTAGCAAGTTCTCTTCACTTGGTCTATCAAAAACTTCCAAATTTTCTTCTCTGAGTAGAATAATCCTGGTTCTTCCGAATTCTCCACTCCACTGAACTCCCTCAACCATGAATATCATCCTGATAAGCCTGTTCTGTATTGTAGCCAAGGCCTTCTTAAGTTGTGGTGCCTAGAATTGTACTCAAAACTCTAGCTGAGGCCTATAACCAGTAGTTTAGGCCAACTTCATTTTTTATTCAGTTTCACAATTTGTGAAGACACATATCACACATCTTTTTTAACAGCCTTAACAAGCCGCCCTATCGCCTTCAAGAATTTGTGAATAAATACCCCAAGTTCCTATCCTCTTAGACCAACACTAAAAATAAGACTATTCGGATTATCTATCTCTCTGTGTTTTTTCTCCCAAAATGCATCACTTCAAACATAACTACATTACGTTTTAGCCCCCATATGTCTTCCCTTTTTATTGGTTTGAGTATGTCTTCCTAACATCTACTACTGACGTGCTCACTGTTTACTGTATTGTCAGGTTTATTCTCATCCGCAAGTATAGGAAATTTATATATAAGAAAGACCATGGTTCTAATACTGCCCTCTAGAGGACAGCAGTTAGAAAAACATCCATTTAACATCTGCATTTAACATTGTCTACCTGTCTTAGCCAATTGTGCATCCATGTTTCTATCACCTACAGAATACCAAGTGCTTTGGTTTTCCAATTGGGGTCCTGTTAGCTTGGTTGACTGGATAGCTGGCTTACAACACAGAGTGATGCCAATATTGTGAGTTCAATTCCTACACATGCTGAGGTTAACCAGAAGGTCCTACCTTCTCAGCTAAGGTGTGTCCCTCTGATTAAACTTGCCATCAGTCACCTCCCTCCAATGAGAGAGTGGGGTTGTGGTGACTTTACCTAATTTCTGAACTATTGCTATGAATTATGAAGCGTCTTTCGACAAGCTATATACAACCTGTAACCACATACCTTCTATCACCATCTGTTATCTTAGCAGGGAATTCAATTTGCTTTTTGTGGCATTTCATTTTTTGGCCATAATCAAACCCATCATTCCATTAATTATCCTTTTATTTATGAAAGATTTTAGAGTTCCTTTTAATGTTCCCTGAAAACTCTTGCTTTGCTTTTCATATATCGTTGACTTTGTCTGTACCTCGTATCCTGTTTTATGATTTTAACTTCATTCTGTACCTCATATTTATCACTAACCTCTTTCTTCTGTTTCATTTTAACTCTTTTTTTTATAGACCAGGGAGTTTCAGATTTGTACACCCTCATTTTCCTCCTTACGGGATCATGCTGGTTTTATATCGGAAGTGTTTGTACCTCAACACTCTGCCTTTGCTCATTTTCTTGGCTGATTTGTTCTTTCACCTCAGCTGAACTCAATCCTTTCTCAAATCCTTGAAAATTATTCCTTTTCAGTTGGTAGGATGGTTAAGACAGTGTTTAGTACACTTGCTCAGATGTTTGAATATAGGAGTTGGGACATCATGTTGAGTTTGTATAGGACGTTGGTGAGGCCTCTTCTGGAGTACTGTTTCCAGTTCTGGTCACCCTGTGATAGGAAGGATATTGTTAAGCCGGAGACGGCTCAGAAAAGATTTACCAGGATGTTGCTGGGAATACAGACTTTGAATTATAAGGATGGGCTGGATAGGCTGGGACCTTTTTCACTGTAGTACAGGACGTTGAGAGGTGACCTTATCATGGTTTATAAAATCGTGAGGAGTATTATTTAAGGTGAGAAGCAGGTGTTTTTTCCTATGGTGGGGATTTCAAGACTAGAGAGCATATTTCTGAGCTGAGGAGAAAGGTTCAAAAAAGACATGAGGGGCAATGTTTATACACAGAGAGTCGTTCATGTGTGGAATGAACTTCCAGAATAAGTGATGGATGCGGGTACAGCTACAACGTTCAAAAGACATTTGGATAAATGCATGAACAAGAAATGTTTGGAGAGATAAAGGCCAGGTGCAGGCAGGTGGGACCAGTTTAGCTTGGGATTATGGTCAGCATGAACTGGTTGGACTGAAGGGTCTGTTTCTGTGCTGTATGACGTTATAACTCCAATCATATTATCATTATGAGCCAGCTATGGTTCCAACAAAGAACTTTTCACTGCTTTATTCCATTCCCAGATCCAGCTTCCTCCTTGAGTTAGAAACATGGTGTTTCCTGTTCTCCTGTTCCTGCTTTGAGAAGTCTTCATCGCTTTTGTTCATTACTCTGTTTTTTCCTCAGTTGATATTAAATGGTTGAAGTCCTCTGCGATTGTTATTTTGTTATGTCTACATTCCATTGAAATTTCCTACAGATTGGCTCCTCTATCTCATCATATTTGGGGATCACTCATTGCTCTTTCACTGTCACTTAACACTGATCCCAGAGGTTTGTCTTTGTACAATCTAACACACATTGTGCCTCTGAAGAACGGTATTATCATCTCTGATCAATGCTGTCAGCTCCTCTTTCTTTCTCTCTTCCCTATCCAACCTGTTGCCAGATAAGTCTAATTTTCATTTGCACCCATGTTAAAGCTAGATAGCTGGTGTAAATGCTCACTATTATATCCATCGCATCATAACTGAAAGTGACAACTTGAGCTTATAGCTTGTCCACCTTTTGTGGCACTTCCAGCATTAACCCATGTGCATTTTAACACCATGCTTTGTAGGCTTCCCTTTATTTCTCTATTTACTGTCTGCTCTTTCTACCTTCTTCATTCTATAACTATTTGTCTCTCTTAGCTTTCTGTGCGCCTTGTCTCTCTACTCTTCTGCTGCACCCTGTTGAAAGATGCTTCCCAAGAAATTATCCATTCTCCTGATTGCAATGGAATTCTATTAACCTCCCCTAAAAAAACTCTTAAGCTTGACCTTCAGTGGTTGGTGGTACTTCATGCACATGTATGGGGTTACAGGAGGCAGTAAGTGTTTGGTAGTTCCCAGATATACTGGTGGCTGTTGCCAAACAAGCCGGTAGCTATTACAACCATGAGATAACAAGAACTGCAGATGCTGGAGTCAGAGATAACACAGAGTGGAATTGGAGGAACACGGCAGGTCAGGCAGCTTCAGAGGAGAAGGAAGGTTGATGTTTCAGATTGAGATCCTTCTTCAGGACTGTGGACGAGGAAGGGAGCTCAGAAATAAATGGGGGCGTTGGGGCTGGGTGAAGGTAGGTGGGCTAGTGATAGGTGGGTGCGTGTAGGGGTAGTGGGGATTGGTATATGGGAAGGGAGGGGCAGATAGGTGAGAAGGAAGAATGGAGGGGTAGTGACAGGTTAAGGAGGCGGGAATGAGAAGGAGGGCTGGACGTAGGATGAGGCTGGTGGGGGGAGGGGGGTGGGTGGGGGCGGAGGCGGAGAAATTTTGAAGCTGGTGAATTCTATGAAGCAATTGGGCTGTAAGCTCCCAAGGTGGAAGTTGAGGTGTTGTTCCTCCAATTCTCATGTGGCGTCATTGTGACATTGGAAGAGGCCCAGGATGGACATGTCATGAATGGAGTGGGAGGGGGAGTTGAAATGGCTGGCAACTGGAAGGTGTTGTTGACTATAGCGTACAGAGCGCAGATGCTCCGTGAATTGGTCACCCAGTCTGTGCTTTGTCTCCCCGATGTTAAGGAGGCCACATCGGGAGCAAAGGATACAGTAGACCAGGTTAAAGGATGTAGAGGTGAACCCCTGTTGGGTACAGAATGATTATTTGGGGCATTGGATGGAGGTGAAGGGGGGAGGTGTAGCACTTCCTGTAGTTGCAGGGAAAGATGCCAGGGGTGGTGGGGTTGGTGGGGAGTGTGGAGCGGACGAGGGAGTCATGGAGTGAGTGGTCCCTATGAAAGGCAGATAGGGGTGGGGAGTGAAATATCTCTTTGGTGGCGGGGTCGGATTGTAGGTGGCGGAAGTCGTGGAGGATAATGCATTGGATGGGCAGAATACAGAGTCCAATTTTTGAGGCAGAATATAAGGTGTTGTTCCTTCAATTTTCATGGAGAACTCATGGTGATCTGTTTAGTATATCCTAATCTGTTTGGAAAGCTCCAAAGGAAACCCGTACTCCTGTTCCAAAATATTTCAGGTTGTCCCTTCAGTCAGATGGTTCTGGTAGTTGAATTTTCAATTATCTTGATTAGCTCAGGAGATCGTAACAATACTTTGGTGTGTCATCCACCTATCAGCACCCTACCTAACGTCCCCAGCCCCACCCCTCCTCCCTCTATTCATTTCTGAGCTCCCTTCGCCCTCCACAGTCATGATGAAGGGCCCTGACCCGAAACGTCGACTTTCCTGCTCCTCTGATGCTGCCGGACCTGCTGTGTTCCTCCGGCTCCACACTGTATCGACAATTCTTACAACTTGGCCTTTTTCAGCTCTAGGGCTAATTAGCTGTTTCACTAACCCTAAAACACCTTACAGTATCCAGTGGGCAATATGTAGGAGAGCCAGTCCAGGAAAAGGGACCCGTGAAATGGGCGCTGGGGGAACGCACAAGGATAATTAGCTGATTTTTGTTGGAAATAGTTGACCGACTGGTTCATTGGGCCAAAGTTGTGGTGCTGATTTTTCTGCTGATTGAGAGCTATCAGCATGGCTGCTTAGAAAGGTGTCAGGGCTATTCCTGCACTGTCGGTACTGTTCCAACACAGTGCAGTAATAGCTCATGCTGTGTCAAGACATTGAGGGATTATTGTAGTTAACTTTTCATCAATGTAAGAACTCACGGTGATTTTTTTGGTGTATCCCAGTCTGTTTGGACCGTTCCAATAGAGCTCCATACTCCTGTTCCAAAATGTTTCATGCTGTACCTTCACTCAGACGATTTTGGTAGCTCAATTTTCAATGATCTTGTTTAGCTCAGGAGATCATAACTATCACTTTGGTGTGTCACACTCCATACCAGGAAGCTCAAGTAGGGCTCCATAAAAACATGACACAAACACATGCGTGCACACACACATACTCTTACTCACTTGCACACACACACACACACACACACACACGCACACACACTCACAAAGATAGACACATGCACACACACATACACACACACACACTCACAAATGCAGACTTTCACACACTCACGAGAACACACACACACACACACACATACACAGATTTAATATCTGAATGCAACCGTATTTATATTTTCCAGCATAAATAGACGTTTAACCAGAAAACATCAGGCAGCCCCTGATAGATCAGCCTGGGATTGATGGTCCCCTCTAAGTTGAGGTAGGGGAAGGTGGGAGGGGAGGAAACGGTCGCCATGCCACAGACACCACCCTGGTATCTATCAGTACAGTTCCACGTTTTTACCAGTGCCAGGGGCAAGGTCAGGTAGCTCTACTGCACGTTGGACAATGCAAACCCTTAAGTAGCCAATTCATGGCCATCTAAGGATCTCCTCCCAATGCAGTTATAACTCAATTTGCAACAAGAGAGGACTTTGCCAAGTGTGCAGTCTGGCAACTTTCCCTACTCAGGCTGGTGTCTAGTCAAAGATGATAATAGGTTTTACCAACCTCCTATGCCCACCAGAAGAGCCTCCCCACACGAGGTCTTGCAAAACCCTTGTTTCCCCTCCCCCAACCAGCAGGCACCCCTATCAGATTACACTCTGGCTACAAACCACAAATGGGTTTATGACTGGGATAGTTTGCTGCCACCAATCCACCTGTCTATAACAGTCTAAGGTTGTGACTATTGGCGATAGAAGATAAACCACTAAAGAGTCTTAACAAGAAGAGGCATTTGTTCTACATAACAATAAATAGTTTGTTGCATGATAGCAATGGGTACAAATAACATTAGGTACAGCTATTAGAGATGACATGCCTGTCTCCGTCAGGACCTCAGTAGCTACCACAAATGAAGGTGGCTGTGTTCAGTCACCTCAGTCAGAACATCTCCGCCTGAGTTCCTCAGAGCAGTGTGCTAGGCCCACCCATCTTTAGCTGCTCCATCAACGACCTTCCCTCAATAATATTGTCAGAACTGGAAACGTTCACTGGTAATTGTACAATGTTCAGAACCAATATATGACTCCTCAGATACTGAAGCAGTCTCTGTCTACCCCACAAGACCTGGATGATCTCCAAGTTTGGACTGATTAAGGGCAAGGACTTTATGCCCCAAAAGTGTCAAGCAATGGCCATCTTCAACAAGACAGAATCTAATTGTTTTGACATTCAATGACATTACCTTCACAGAATCCCCTACTAGAACACTCAAGAAGTTTGACACCAGTTGAATAGCACTACATCCAATGTCTTCAGCATTCGCTGACTGCACCACCAACATTCAGTAGCAGCAGTGCATACCGTCTACAAGGTGCAGTGCAATAACTTACCAAGCATCCTCTGACAGCATCTAGCAAGCCCACAGCCCCTATCATCTAGAAGGACACGGGCAGCAGGTACTTGGGGACACCACCACTTGCAAGTTGCTCCTAGGTTGAGCATGCAGCTCACCAGCACATTGTCCAGGGCAATTAGGGATCAGCAGCAAACATTGACCCAGCCAGTGATACCCACACACCGTGAGCAAGTAAACAAAGGCCTGCTTTCTGAGGAGTTTCCCGCCTTCTGCAGCTAAGATGGAGATTTCCTTCCTCTTCACAGGAAGAACCTATTCCCAATTGTCTCTCCTCAAAGCATGTCCCCGTGCACAATCTTACATCCAAACATCAGTGGCTGCAATGATAATACATCTTCCTGCCGGGATTACAGTTTAAATTACAAATGCCCTAATCTTCCAAAAATCTGAAGTCTCTTCTCTGTTTCTTCACAAAGACCCTTTCCTCATTTTTTTTAGACAACTTACCTCTGTGTCCCTTGAAGCAAACTCAGTGAGATTTCTGATACTGTGGCTTGGATTTGAGTTCATTTTCTGAGTTTTCCTCTGTCTGCTGTAGCTGTGTCTCATGCAACTACTTGATCTGTCTGCAATGCTCATTTTGAAGGGTAGCTACTTCATTTCTTTCCCTGCCCAGATGTTTGAGCCATTATTTTAATGTACCCACCCCCCTTTTGTGTTCAAGGGTTTCTAATTGGCCTCCTGGAGCCCCCAACAACTCACACTAACTTTTCTTCTCTGGCTTGTCTCACTGTTGCCAGCGATCACTCTCTTCCTCGCCTATGCAGTTTTCACTGTGCCTTTTACCAGCTTTGAGGTCAAAGTTTTCTCAGGATGTTCTGCTTTCAGTCTTTTGCTGCCTCCAGAAGTGCTGCTGACCGTTTGTTGGTTTTAACATTTCAACTGCTGACTGATTCTCTGTGTCTTCGTGAAGCAGTCATTTTTGTTTTGAAAGTGGTGAATCTACTTTCCTTTTGAAAATATTCTTGGGTCGAATGGATATTTCAGTGGATCACCGTGTCGTGTTGGCTTGTGGCTGGGGCAGTTTTCTGCAAGTAATGCTCCTTTTTGTGCTAAATCTAGGGACATGACTAAGTATCGGCAGCAGTCAATAAACCACTAAAGACTCTTAACAAGAAGAGGAACTTGTCCTACATGACAAGGTGTAATTTATTGCAATTGATACAAATAACATCAACAAGTCAGGCATTATTTATAATTGTCAGGGGGCAGATATGACACATTTGTCTCCATCACACCCTCATGGTAGACAGCCCTCATCTCCATCAAAGACATTGTCAAATTGGGCAAAACTAATTAAACTTAACATTAACTCTTCCCGAATCAGTACCTCATACAACATCACCCCTCCCATGCCCCACTCCTCTTCTTGTAAATTTCAGTGTGAAAGCACAGGTTTGGTGAAACCGAGGGGTGAGGCTTCTGTGTTTGCAAAGCTTGCGGAGAAGATTAATTGTGGGAGTTTATTCCAGGGTAACATTATTCAACAGCAGGAAAATCCCAGTAAACAGTGTTATAGTCAACCCAGTGAGGCGGAGAGGCGAAGGGTGGCGTGCTGCAGGTTACACATCAGCAGCTGGCTCACTGGTTCGACTTTTACGTTTGAGCTCCAGGCCCAAAAGTTAGCTTCAGGTAGCAGGATTTTATGGTTGTTGGAGTTTCTCCATTCAGCTATTCAAACACTGGGGTCTGTGAAGCCTATCTCCTGGTTTATGCTTTGACGAGTTCAATTTGGAAAGGGGTGGGGCTTCCATCTGGGGAAGAAGTACCACCCCTTTGAGAGCTGCCACAAATCTACATGTCTTGCAGCACCACTGGGAGTGGTGGCCACAGCTGGTACTGGACCCAGGCTCTGACAAAGAAGAGTTGGAAACCACAATACAGATAAATTAGGGGTGGAAGGTATTCTTGGGGAAGACAACGGAGGAAACATTCAGCTGAGGGTGGGTTTGGTGAGGGGGTTAAGGGCCAGAGGACACAGGCCAGGGTGTCAGGGACATGCAGACAGGTGGCTAGGGCTCAGGAGGATATCAGATTGTGAAGGGGCGCCAATGAGGGAAGGATGTCCTCTTTCCAACCAAGGCCTAGACTGGGCTTCTGAATTGTCACTTCCAGTTAAAAAAAAACCTGTTAACTATTTGTGAAAGGAACTTAAATAACTGGGTGAGGGTGGGCCATCCTAGGCTGAAGCCACCATTCATTAAATCATGGATAGTTCAGGGGTTGGAGGGAAGTGCCGACAGTGAGAGAGGCACTGATAGAATTGTTCGCCCACCACTTCTGGCAAACCCAGTAGTAGGGGAATGTGCTGTTAGATTGGTACCAAAATGGTGCCCATTAGCACATGGCGTTCCAGCATGATTTTTATCAAATTAGGGGGGAGGTGATGGCCTAGGGGTAGAATTGCTCAACTGTTAATCCAGAGACCCAGATAATGTTCTGGTGACCCCGGTTCGAATCCCACCACGGCAGATGGTAGAATTTGAATTCAATAAATATCTGGAATTAAGAATCTACTGATGGCCATGAATCCATTGTCGACTGTTGGAAAAACCCATCTGGGTCACTAGTACCCTTTAGGGAGGGAAACTGCTGTCCTCACCTGGTCTGGCCTACATGGGGCTCCAGACCCATAGCAATGCGGTTGAATCTGAACTGCCCTCCGGGCAATAAATGCTACCTTGTAGCGATGCCCTGATCCCGTGAATAAATAAAGGAAATTCCATCTTCACAAAGACTTCTTCTGAGTTTGTTAAACTCCTCGGTCATTTGAAGAGTTGTTTAAAGCCTGTGAGGTTGGCAGGAAACGATGAGGTACATGAAGAATGCTTTGGTTGTGCTTACTTGGGGTGATCAGGACCACGTCCCCTGATGGGCGCTACAGTTCCTAGCCCCCTCTCGCCTTCAATAGGGAAGTGAGATGGTTGAGGGTGAGAATGGCTCTCAGTCAGGGGCCTTATCTGCTCAGGGAGCATGTCTTTGATCTCATTCTCAACAAGCTATAGTGTGTGTGTGCATTGTGTCCATTTTACAAAGGTGCATCTCATTAGAATCTGCCCTATCCCAGCCAAGGAGTGGTTGCAAATCTGACCATGGCCCTGAATCTCGTTATGTTGAAATCCTTTCAGGCTGAAGCAGGCATGGTCTGTAACATTGCTCATTTATCCAATACTGCAGCGCGAAGATGAGAGGTACTTTTCAAGCCAAGGTAGGTAGGTTGATTGTGTCCTGTTGGTCAAAAATCACACAACACCAGATTATAGTCCAACAGGTTTGATTGAAAACACTCGCTCTGCTCCTTCCTCAGGTGTAGTGTGGAAGAGGAGGTTTACTGACATAGAATTTATTAGCAGAAAAGTAACAATCCTAAAGATGGCTCCCTGACCACCTCCTGTTGAATCTTTAGTCAGTTAGAAAGGAGACACAGGTTTCTATTGATTAACATGTAAATCCCAGAATGTCTTTCAAGTCATTGCCCTGAGATAATTAAAGGTTTTACCAGTGTATACAAGAGGTGACATCTCAGCTCAGACAATGCATTTTAGGTGTGAGGCCTTGTTTAGAATCTCTCTCTCCCCCCCCCCACCACACACACACACGCGCGCGCGCGCAGCGACTTATTTCATCCAAGATGTTTGTGTATTTGCAGATACATTCTATTTTGTTCAAAAGAGTAAAACCAGTCTGACTCCAGGTTAAAACAGAGATTCTAAACAAGGCCTCACACCTAAAATGCATTGTCTGAGCTGAGATGTCACCTCTTGTATACACTGATAAAACCTTTAAATATCTCGGGGCAATGACTTGAAAGACATTCTGGGATTTACATTTTAATCAATAGAAACCTGTGTCTCCTTTCTAACTGACTAAAGATTCAACAGGAGGTGGTCAGGGAGCCACTTTTAGGGTTGTTACTTTCCTGCTAATAAATTCCGTGTCGATATACTTCCTCTTCCACACTACACCTGAAGGAGGAGCAGAACTGTGAAAGTTAATATTTTCAAATAAACCTGTTGGACTATAATCTGCTGTCGAGTGATTTTAGATCTTGTCTGCCCTAGTCCAATACCTGCACCTCCACATTGTGTCCTCTTGGGCCAGAGGGAGGTGCAGACGGAGCACGTATGAAGAAATTATCAAGGTAGAGGCTTACGCAAAATTGCAAGGTGTCACTAAGTGCGCACGTGTGCACACACACACGCACACACACACATGCGCGCACACACACACACACGCACGCGCGCGCACACACACACGCACGTGCGCGCGCACACACACACTCTCACTCACACACAGACAGACACAGGCACACAAACATAAATACAGGAACACACACACAGACTCCCTCTCACACATGTACATGCACACACGTATGCACACTCTCACGAGCACACTCTCTTCCTTACATGCGCACACACACACACATACACACACAAACATGCACACATTCATTGTAAATATTAGGCGATTTTTTTGGTTAAATTGGTTTGGAGTAGTGTTTTGTTGTGGCCTTAAATTTAATGTTGCGCCTGAGACTATCCTGTGATGGCTGCGAATTGTTGATGGCACTGAGACACCTCTATAACTTCAAATGGTGTTGACCTTGCTAACGGTGATTTTGCTTTGACACATTTGCTGTGCAATTTTAACCTTGTAAGCCTCACTCTGCCTAAGCACTGTTTGATCTTCATGTTCTTGTTTGCTATGATCTGCCTGTACTGCTTGCAAAACAAAGCTTTTCACCGTGCATAGGTGCATGTGAGCACAATAAAGCAAACCAAAATTAAAGCATGTGGATTAGTGACAATAAGATGTAACCACAAAGTTAGAAATGCCTGGTCACACTGTTGGGATATAGCCACCACCAATTCATTGTGCTGGGACTGCCTGGTATCCCAAGAGAAGGCATGAAGCTTCCATTCTGTGTTCCTAAAATTGAGTTCCCTTCGTCTTTCAGACGTTATGTCAAAGCAGAGAGAGATGTTGTCGGATGGTGAAGGTGACTCACTAGCTCAGGATTCCTCTCTGCACCCAGACAAATCCCTCAGGAGTGCAGTGAGAGCCAAGCTCCCGCAGGAGACAATGCACCATTGAGATGCAGAATAAATAGCTCTGCTGCCTGGACCACATGGAAGCAGTCTCCCAGGCCTTGCAAGAATATATCTCCCATCTTACCTTATTTTGCAACCCTGACTATCAGATTGAGCTACCAGGAGAGGAGGAGCAGATCAGGAGGATGAGAATGAGGAAAAGAAGCAGACGGAGGAGTAAAGTGATTCACTTTCTTACTCAGCAGTTGAAATAACTCCACAGAGGCTTGTATCCTTTATCAAGTCAACCTTTATTTACACATTGAGAGCGCTTGAAACTGGTCTGACCTCCTCAGATCCAGTTGTTAGAGTGAGCAGAACCTCTGACACTCCTGTTTACATCTGTCAGCCAGGGCTCCCTAATTGGACCAGGTTAACAGCCCCATTCAGGGAACTCAATTCTATGAGGTCCACGTGGCTGAGCTCACTACAATGACTACATTGATCACCCCATGTGACTGTAGTCCTACTGCATAGAACCCAACCCCTCCACTGTCTTATAGAGTCTTACCTTGCCATCAACAAGCCACAGCCATTACAGGATACTATTAGGCACAATGTTAAATTTAAAGCCACAACAAAACCACGCTCCAGACCAATTTATCCAGCAAATCATCCAATACTTACTATAAATATGTGTGTGTGACTGTGTGCGTGTGCACATGCTTACGACAGATCAAATGTATTTGTTTCTGTGTGTGCCTGTGAGAGTGTGTATGTGTGTGTTTGTGTATGTGTGTGTAAGAATGTGCGCATGCACGTGTGAACGTCTGTGCGTGTGTGTCTGTATTTGTGTGCGTGTGTTTGCATGTGCTTGTGTATGTGTGTTTGTGTATGTGTGTGTGTTTGTGTGTGTGTAAGAGTGTGTATATGCACGTGTGAAAGTCTGTGTGTGTGTGTCTGTATTTGTGTGTGTGTGTGTGTGTGTGTTTGTGTGTGTGGTGTTTGTATGTCTGTGTGCATGTGTGTTAGTGAGAAAGAGTGTGCGCATGCAAGTGTGAAAGTCTGTGCGTCTGTGTCTGTATTTGTGCGTGCGGGCATGTGTGTGTGAGTAAGAGTGTGTGTTTGTGTGTGTCCTTGTGTGAGAGACAGTGTGTGTTTGTGTGTCTATATGTGTGAGAGAGTGTGTGCTTGTAGGGAAGAGTTCAAACTGAATTTGAGAAGGTGTCAGACTCACTACCACTGTCCTGTGAACTCCCCAACTACGCAACACACTTCAGACCTGAAGTGGAATTTTCCCAGCTGCTCAAGTGAAGGTCAATGGAACCAACTCTACTCCTGAAACAGACAACGTTTCACCACAGTTCAAGCTTGCGTCGGTGTGTAGCTGGATGGCAAGTCGGACTCCTAATGAAGATAGTGACTCAGTTATGTTCTGAGCAATGTGCAACAGCTGAGTAGGAGCCAAAACCTTACAGTCTTCACATGGAATGACACCTGCTCAGCCCTAGATTGCCATCAGGTATTTTTGTCAGATGTGGTGGCGTAGAAACATCTTTGTCACCACTTTGTTAACATGCAATGTGCACACTCTCTGCTATGTCAAGTTTGGTGGAGGGGGAGGTGTATGTGTGTGTGTGAGGGGTGGATGGTGTCAAGTTTCTGTTGTGGTTCCTTGAGGCCAGCTTGCTGAAAAATGAGACTGCATTTGTCCTGTGACTGTTTAAAGTATAAATAGACCAGTTATTGATGGTACTGGAGAGTAAGCTGGTAGAGTATATCTGCAGCCTTTCTTGCAACCTGGCCAACATTCCTCCCACTAATATAAATGGAACAAATTTCTAGTGGGTGCTATTGCTGGTGGGTGACCCTCTCTGCCAGCTTAAAGTTTAGGCAGCAGCAAAACTCAGAGGTCCTCCTTCTCTTAAAGCATTTTTTTTCAGTTGTACGCTTCACTTATTTGCAAAACAGAACTTCCGAGGAGAGGGGAAGCAATCACAAATTGCTTCCCTGTCTTGTTTTCACTCTTTGACCCTCATCTGAAATTACAAACTACCACAGCAAAGCAAACTGCTGCGGATTCTGGCAATCCGGAATAAAAGCAGAAAATGCTGGAAAGACGTGGCTTTAAGGAAGGAGAAACGGAGGTTTGGGGGGTGGTGAGGCTGATGGAAATTAGAAGGAAATGACATTGGTTCATCCAGCATGGGGATGTGTTGTATGTGCGGTCCCATTAAACCCGTACCTCACCACCGAGTAGCTTTGCTGCTACCATCATTTTTAAAGATAGAAACATAGAAGTGGAAACTAGGGCAGGAGTAGGCCATTCAGCCCTTCGAGCCTGTACCACCGTTCAATATGACCATGAGTTTTGGTGGAGGGATCTACAGAACCTGATTGGGGAAGTGATGAGAGAGAAACCACTTACTGATCTAACTGGAAGAGACTCTTGTGTTGTACAAGCAGTACTCTGTTGCATGATAGCAACTAGTTTAAATTAAACATCAGATCTCAGTCCTTGAAGATCCTACCAATGTCCCCAACTATATGAATACTATGGCTGGTGGTTATCACTCTCCTGTCAAGATCCCGATGGGCAGTGTGCAGTGGAAACTGAGTCCCACTATACCATGAGTCGTCACAAATATTAAATATAACCATTTTAATCTCTAGGATGGTTAATTCCCGACTGTGACCACAATTCACAACAGAATTCATCAATGAACAAGAAAAATTATTCATTAGAACAAACGTATCTTCTCACATGTGGCAAAACGGAATATTAATTACTAGTATGCAAACTTAAATTATATTTACTCTAAATCCAAACACGTACACATTCATTCACATGTGGACTGGACAGGCTAAGCAAGACAGTTTTTCAGGAACTTGCAAAAGATAGGCAAAAAAGCCAAATTTTGTGAATCAGAGTTCTAAGCAAAAAAGAAAATGGATTGAGGTAACTTTCTCACAGGTATCTTTGATTTTTGGAGAGATATCACATTGTTGTCAACCACAGTGATTCTCAATTCAGCAGCCTGTCAGCTGGACCTAGGTCTTGGCTTGAGTTAACAGCTTGTATGTTGCAAACCCTTGAGTGTTATTTCTTTTCCATTGACAGAAGGAAGAAGACAGAGTGATTTTGCTTGCTGGCAGGCTTTCGAGATCTGCGCACCAACTGCTTCTCAGGTCAGGGTTAAACTGTACTTAAATCAGTCTACAAGCTGTTGCTGGGCAGCTATCCCTTCTATCCAGAGACAACTGGTGACGGCATGTCTCACAAAAGACTCAAATCCAGTTTCAACAAAAGAACATCACACAATTCCAATTTTACTTCGAGTTATAAAAGAACTAATGATCTAAACCTCCACTTTCTGGCTTATATTTCCAAATAAAAAGTGCATGGTCCTTACATTCTTCAATACCAACCCTTTCAGACCCATATACAACAGTTGATAAATATGTGAAATCTCTCCAAGGAACATATAATCCTGTTTGATAACAATTAGGCACTTAACTTAAGCAGTGTTTGGTCTCCCACAGAATTCACTCCCCAAGTTGGGCAGAAATCCCACCTCCAAGGGCTGCCAGTTGATCAGAGGTTAGCCATTGGGAGTTGTGGCTGCTGGTGGTAATATAGTGACGCCTTTGTAGGGATCATCACAAGGTCTCTGGAGGAAGGTGGGTGTGAGCAGTTTGGAATTTAGGGTGTCCCTGGCTACGAGTGAATGTGGAAAGCAAGGGCAGGATGGTATCTCTCATTTGGCACCCAATATTCCAATGTTGGCTCCTTTAATCGAGCATTGAGCGTCTTTGAAAGTGTCTTTGCTCCAAAAGCCAGATGGCAAGCACCACAAGGTTTACCGGGCCTGCTGAATATTTCTCATATTTTCTGCTTTTATCACAAAATATAGTCTTGTCTGGCCATGATCTTATTGCCCTTTATGGGAGAATGCGATGTGCAAATTGTCTGCTGAATTTTCTGTATAACTGCAGTGACTACAAAAATATTTTGGCTGTAGAACACGTTGGGATACTGTGAGGCCAGGAAAAGAGCTGTATAAATGAAAACCTTTATTTTGCTTTTTATTAATTCCCTTGATGTTTTTGCTTGATATTGCTGTCGCTTGGATTTATTATTGGAGGTCATAATTCCCCGAATGCAGCAAAATCACATTTGGAACTGGGTCGGATGTGAGGCAATTTCAAGTATTGTAAAAAAAAAACACTGGGGTCAGTTTATGGGAATTATTTGGCCTTTTTTCAAAAAAAACCATTTTGCAAAATGCCATTGCTCAATGTTGTGTTTCACAGCAAAGTGTATTGTTGCAAGTTTCAAACAAGGATTGAGCTAAAAAGGTTAATATTACAATAAGCTTTCCTGGAAATGGTCAGTGATAAGCAGTTTGATAGCTCCTCACAGTAATTGGTAAACCACTCCCAACTAGTGTGTTAGAAAGTCCCAGCTCTGTGTGTTTGGCAAGTATTTTCAAAATACCTTGCCTCATGGTTGTGAAGGAATCATAGAATTGTGGAAACGGGCCATTCAGCCCATTGAATCCACACTGACCCTCTGAAGAGCATCCCACCCAGAGTCAACCTCCTATCCTATAATCCCACATTTCCACACAGCCTGCACATCCCTGGACTGTGGGAGGAAACCACAGCACCCAAAGGAAACCCATACAAACATGGGGAGAATGTGCAAACTCCACACAGTCACCCGAGGCTGGAATCAAACCCAGGTCCCTGGCGCTATGAGGGAGCAGTGCTAACCACCGAGCCACCTTGCTGATCAAAGAACAGGGTTATAGTAACAAGGTTACGCAGTCAATGAAGTTTTTAAACAGACTCGAAAAGAAAAGGTCAGGAGGGAGTTAGTAGATCCTTTGCTTGAATCAGTCAATGTGACAGCATTGTTGGGTGGAAGCAGAAAGCATTCGTTACCTTTTTATAATCACTCTAACAGAAGCTGCACTGAATGAGTAATTTTTTTCAGATTTTACCTGTTTCTCTATACGTTCATTCACTGCATCTTGAAGATTCATATCTGACCTAATCTTGCGAAGTACTTTCTCAATCTACTCTCAAGAAGATTGGAGTAGCAGATTATATGTTTGAAAACTTGGATCAACTCAAATGAGAGTTTGTTACGGAGTTTGGCTGCTCATTCACCCAGTTAGATATTGGGAAGACCTGTAGAGATAAGAAAATCAGATTTTTTGTGAAAGTAGCTGGATCTAACATTCCTACAGACTATTCAAGCTCAGGACACTGAACATGCAGCACATGGAAGCCCATATTTCAGAAAATAACATGTTTACACCAGTTAGAGACAAAAAAAAACTGCAGACAAAGCAGATAAACAGGAGGCTGGAAGAACACAGCAAGCCAGGCAGCATCTGGAGGAAAGGAGCAATCAATGTTTTGGGTATTGCATTTCTTCAGGACTCAAGAAGGTCCTGAATAAGTGTAATACCCAAAACATTGACATCTCCTTTCCTGCAGATGTTGCCTGACTTGCTGTGTTCTTCCAGCCTTCTGTATATTTATATCAATACTGTACAAATTGTGAGAATGCCGATTTTTAACAATTGAACATAAAGTAGGTGCCACTTTAATAGTGTGGAATGATGAATATTTTGAATGATGAAGTGAGGCTGTTTGACCAAGTTGAGTGAAGAGGAATTGGTAACCAATTTATATTACTGTGGCAGACGTAAGTCTATTCTACTACATCACCACGACTTGAAGCAATTGTAAATGATGCCCGGGGGAGTTGGTCTCATAAAACACAGGAAGGGATGGTTATACGGTATCTGTCTTTTAAAGTGAAAGAAGACGTTCTGAAATTCTGAGCTACATCACTTGCCTTGTCATAGCCTGTGGCATGCACCTGAACGTAGCGTTTACTGCTGAGTATTTCCAACTTCATTTGGCAACAATTTCATTTGATACTTGCAAAACTAGCATCCGCAATGATGAAAGTTTAACAATCCATAATTTCAGTTTGAGGAACTTACAAATAGGACATGCAAATTGCAAAACAAATATATTTTTGATTGAAAAATGAATGAATGGCTTTGCTTTGGTTATTTACATTGGTTTGACATGTCAGGAGGTCAGCCAAAAAGATCAATTTTAAATGTGTGTTGAGTAAAGCCCATTAACAAGTTTGGTAATAGAAATTTAGTTATCTTTCCAGATGAGAAAGATAAGCCGGGCTTGTTTTAGATGTTTCTCTTTATGGAAATGTAAGATAACCTTACTTATTCCTGTGAATATCAATAAACCTACTGTGGATTTTGGTGTTTTTCTGAAAAAACGTAAATAGATTTCTAATGTTGTCTCCAGATACTTGAGTCTAAGGTCCAAGCTTACAAGAGTAATGTCGTACTGAAGTGCTGCTTTATGAATAAAATCTTAAATTGAGACTCCAGTTGCCCACTCAGACGGCCTTAAACATTGCCACAGTGTTATATTTCAAAGAGGAGCAGGGGAGAACTATGCAGTGTCCTGGTCAATACTTTTCCCTCAATCAAAAGGATTAAAAGATTGGATCTGGCTCTAATTACGTACATGCTTACTTTGCACAGATTGTACAATTCAGTTTCTACGTTATACAGTGATGAAAACTCAAAAAGATTTTATTGCTGGTCAAGCACTTCAGGATACTCTGAGGCTGAGCAATGTGCTACATAAATGCATGCTTTTCATTCTTTCTTTACCAGTTGGAATTTTGCTTGGTGAGTCTACCTTGATCATCCGCTAAATGGAACCTTTTGTCAAAGCGAAACCTTCCATGGGACAATTATTTTCTAAAAAAAAAATGCAGTTTTCACGCATTCTGACTTTCTAGGCATGTTTTCTTGCAGAGACGAAACCTGCACCACTTTTGAGTCCACTCTACTTCTTACGTCACCAGCAATCTGCTAATTTATTCTGACACACATTTCAGAAAAACCAATGAATCTCAGGTTCCAAGAATGTTCGTGAGTTGATAAAGAATTTTTACTGCCTGGTCGCTTCATAGATGTGTCCTGGAAATGCATGATTTGGAGCAGTGAATGTGGTTGTATACATCATATTAACATTTACTGAATGACTAAGGGCTTTGGAATTCATGGTATGAAGTAGTTGCAGTGCAATCTTCAGGATCTGCTTTATGGAACGTTCCATTACTTTGCAAAAAAGCACAACAAACCACAATCCCAAGTTGCCTTGTCTAGATGAGATAGATGTCAGCTTGATGCACAGTGGTTAAATTGCATCCTGTGCAGTCACACTATCAACAAGCTTGGCATTTAAGTGAAAATGCATCATTTACCAGAACAAAGCAATATCATGTGTGAAAGGAAATGGAAACATCAGCTGGCAGTTAATGAATTACTTCTCTCAGAGCTTGAAAACCTGTACCAGGCTTGTTGAAGTTTCCCAAGACTGAATGCAAAGAATTGAACATTGCAACTGTGAAAAGCTAATACGAAAACCGAAAATACGCCGTGTCAGGCAGCATTTCTGAGGAGAGGTATGGAGTCAATATTTTAGGTCAATGACCTTGCATCAAACCTGAAGATATTGGCAATGACACCTTCTTGGTCTTCCAACGCTGCTGAAATGACATTAAACTGAAAGGTTAATCCAACTTTAATGCATCTCTCTGCACATTTTTCCCACACATTGCTTTCTAATATTATCGAAGAAAAGATTAATTCAAAATGTCTATCCATTTTTGCATTTCATTCAGTTTCTTTCACAAGTAAGACTTTATTCTCATGAGCCATCATTGCACTAATGATAATTTCAAGGAAAACTATGTCTTGAAAAATTCCTTGTTAACATGGGAATCAGTAATTTAAATGGTTTAATTTAAATGTTTTCTTTTAAGCAACTGAGGATCACATGAGGATGAATTTCAACGTTACCCAAAATTATGCAGAAATGTTCAAAATATATAACTACAGGATGTGTCCCAGTCCCTTTATCTTTGAGACCAAAGGAATAAGTTCAGATCAGTCCCTAAGCGTCGAATAACCTTTCAATCTCATTGTTGCCTGCAAGGCTGGTGCGTTCAATTGCAGATATTTTCCTAATCAACCGTTCAGAGATATTATTACACACTTCTGGAGTAGGTGGGATTTGACATTAGGCCTCATGGTACTCAAAGGTAGGGATAACACCAGCGCATCACAAATATCCCTCACCAATTCTAAGTGTCAGTCAGTGAGGTTAATCATAGAGTCATATAACCATAGAGCTTTTCAGCACAGGAAAAGGGTCCTTTGGCCCATCCCATCCATTCTCGTCATAAACAAATACCTAACTGTTCAAATCCCATTCACAAGTTTAGCTGCTGTGAGCTGTGCTACTCGTTCACCAATGGGATGTTCTCGTGAAAGTGAGACTTTTGGCGTACAATTGGGTGAAGGAAGAGCCAGGGCAGAATGGATGGAACTTTCCTCACATTTGATTGCGCTGCATCTGACCTCCATGTGCTGGATTTGGAGATTGATTTTCTAAGTGCTTCAATATTAGAAGCTGCCTTCCTTCAATCTGATGATCACAAAAAGATCTGGTGTGTTCTGTGTGATTTAAGCGAGGCAATTACTCTGCAGAAATATTGCCTTGCCTGAGTTTATCTACTATTTAGTAACAAATAATCAGAAACAAGTTGGTCCAGATGTAACATCCACCTTTATTTCTGCTGTCTTGTAGAAGAATTACGCTTACTTCTTGGATGGATGGGCAATGATTTGCAGGTAACACAAGAACTGTGTAATTTTAATCAATGTTATTTGTGATATACTTCATTCCTTTGTCCTTAGGTACTGTTGAAGCAAATGTGCAATGTTGAAAAAGTTTGTATTTTTGATTTTCCACTGACTTCCATCATTCAAGACATTAGAAATTTGAATTCTTAAAGAATATTTTGAACCAAGGAGTGGTCGGTGTAGCTGGCAACATCTCCACGGCTGTCGTAAGACAAGATATAAAGGGATGAACTTGCACCCAGGGGAGAACAAACACAGGCGATACTATATCCAGTGCTGTGTAGAACACACGGCTGGAGCACAGCATTACGTCTGCCCTAGAAAGAGGGTACATTTTCTTGCTTTCAGTTGTATGATAAACCATCAGGAGATTGAACGAAAATCCTGTGAGTAGGTTACCTCGCAAATATTCTTATGAGTAGGTTATCACTGAGCAGATCTTTCTGGGGCAGTGGCATGTGAAATCAAACCTTTGTGAACCAGACGATTGGATTCCCCATGTTTAACCAATCAGAGATAGCACTGCAAAGATACGTCACAGGGATTTCCCTCACTCGATGGATTGCAATAATGACTGGAGGCATGACCTGCGTACATGAACATACCCACAATGTTATTGCTTTGTAGTGAATATAGTGGAGTAGTATTTGATGGCATGCAGTTTCGCTTGCTTCTCTCTCATCCGTTGCGGATGTGCACGGGTAAGCGAATTAGAAGAAGCA